>JZKD02S1678422.1:1166161-1195285 GCA_000966675.3 Picea glauca | reverse complement strand
AACATTATATGTGACCAATACCCAATAGTAATTCATCCTTTTAAAAAGACTATTCAAGTGCGAAAATCATCATATAATAAACTTCCATTTTGCATTCTTGTATATAATAAGTCAATTTTTGCATAACCTTAATCCCATTACCCATTAGGTTTCACCTCAGGATATGGCTAGTTTGGTTTAATGGAAATTGAACTAAATGATTTTCCAACACAAGTTTGGGGTCTAATTGCTTTGGATTATTGTGAGTTATCCCATATGTCTCAAAGATGGAAGGTTGAATCTTTATTTGGTTATTTTAAGTGACACATCTCATCCATCAAATAAAGATTTGGTAGAAAGAAGTGTGAGTGAATGGCAACATGAATCCACCCTATGTCCTTCTCATGTACATGTCAACGTATTAATATAATTTCATTATATCCTAATATGAATACCCTTGATGACAATGTTCTACGATTAATGTTCTTATCAATAATGGGGAACTATGACTTCTGACAATATTCCTAATGGATTTTGGGGATAATTACCACTAAAAAAGTGGTGGTTTTGTCATCTTATGAACTTAAACCTTTCACTTATGATTTGGTTTTTCTTCTGCGTGGTGTTATATTTCTGCGATGCAGTACCTGTGCTCAAGTAATGAATGATATCTACAAAGTATTCATCAACGATATGGACTGAAAATAGTTGTGTGTCTGGGAAGTTGTCCTCTAAATTCGTAGGTTCTTCTTTGTTTGTAACCCTTGATAGGTGGTCAGGTCTTGCATTCAATTTTCTTGGCTTGACTATTACCTCAAAATCAAATTCTTGAAACAATAGTAACCATCGAAAGATTCTCCCCCCAAACACTGGCTTGTTTACTAGGTATTTAAGGGCTGAGTGATCTGTGAACATCTTAAAGTGTTTTCCCAATAAGTAATGTCTGAACTTCTGCAGTGCGTAGACCATAGTTAGGCATTCACTCTCTGTGGTGTTATAGTTATGTTCGAATTCTGATAGCTTTCTTCTCGCAAATGTTATAGGGTGATCTAAATCTCCCACTCCTGGTTGAGCCATGATAACTCCAAGTGCTATGGCTGATGCATCTAAATGTATGTGGAATCTCTTCTCCTGGTCTGGAAGTACTATTATTGGCGCGATGACCATCTTTTCTTTCAGTGTATCCATACTGTGTTGACAATCGTCGTTCCACTGAAACTTTGTATATTTTCTTAACAATTTCTCCATTGGTGCGTTAATCTACGCATACCCTTTGATAAACTTTCTGTAGTATCCTATGTGTCCCAATGTTGCTCTTAGTTGATGGGATATTTTTGGTGGTGGCAAGTTAATAATAACTACAATCTTTGCAGGATCTACTAGTAAGCCTTGTTTGCATACTATATGGCCCAATAGTATCCCAAACAGTGTTTCGAATATACATTTTGTTATGTTTAATGATATCTAGCACTACATACATCTTTCTAACATCAGATGTAAGACCTCTGTATGGTCTTTCAACAAACTATAGACTGTCCAATCATCCAAGTATACTTCTAGAAACTGGTGGATAAATTCCTTAAATGCGACGATGACTACTCTGGAAAATATTGTTGGTGCATTCTTCAGTCCAAACAACATGACTGTGTACTGGTAGGATCCCCATTCTGTATAAAATGTGGTCTTGTATCTATCTTCCTATGCTATCTTGATCTGGTGGTAGCCTGAGAATCCATCAGTGAATGAGTAAACTTCGTGTCCTCCTATGTTCTCCAACACTTTATCTGTGAACGGGGTAGGGAACAGGTCATGTAATCATGCATCGTTCAACTTCCTCAAGTCAACTCATATCCTTATACCTCCTTGTTTTTTCTCCTGAACTACCATTGGGCTTATCCATTCTGATTCTTCCACTGGTTCTATGATTCTGACTTCGAGTATCCTGTAAATATCAGCTTTGACTTTCTGCTTATATATCGGGTTCAATCTATATGGTAGTTGTTTGATCGGTCTCGCTTCAGCTCTGAGTGGTATCCTCATTTCTCCTATCTCTCCTTCTATACCCTTCATCTCTGTAAATGTTGTGGGAAACAGGTCGCTATATTCACGCAGTAACTCTGTTATGCTTTCTACTGTTTTCTCATCCTAGTAATCTCCAATGCTGGCCATTTTGGGATTTTCAACTGTCCCAATGATGACTTTCTTTACTTTGATCAACGCAACAATGAATTATGATTATATAGGTGGACCCTCCACTCCTCTTTCACCTTCCTCTTCCTCGATATGAATATCGCGCGGATCATCTTCATCTGGTGCTTCCTCATGCACATGGTAACATGACAACAGTTCTTTGACTGTCTGTTTGTTCCACTATTTTTCTTTTGTTATGAGTTTGACTTCTGGTTCCTTGATGAATATCACTCCTCTTATTTTTATAAGAGCTGCATCTATGTTGGGTTTATCATGCTCGAATGAAAAAGTGACTGTAAAATTCTATTCCAATACCATCCAGGTCGCAGTTCCTTTGCACAGTTCCTGGTTTGTATACCAGTTCGTTGGTATGCCCTCTAGAGTGTGTATGCATTGATGAGGCCATTCCTCTGGGGTTGTCATTTTCCACAGTGTTCTTCACTTCTCCAAGTGTTCCGTTGGTTCTCGCTGTCCATCATACTTCTATTGCTTGTTGTTTTTCTATTATGCGTTGAACATTATGCACAGTAACCGTCATGTAGGTGTAGCCTTGAGTGTTATATCAAGTGATAAGATTCTCTGATTCTCTAAAACTTCATCTTTGTACTGTGCCAAGAGTACTTCTAGATCATTTACTCTGTGGAAACTTGGTGGTTCCTCTATCTCTGTGCCTACCCATCTTACTACATGGTCTATTCGTGCACATCTTCTCGTGGAAACTTCATGTAGCCTTTGTTTCCAGTTCTCTAAACCAGTATCTAAGTCTTTCGTGCATGAAGTAATGCTCCGCCAACTGAGTATCCCATCTACAGTTGGGTTCACATAATCCTACTCAGGCACAGTTGTTCTGTATAACTGGTTGATTTCCTCTAAGTATAAGTAAGTGGTTTATACAATCCTCTCCCCTTTTGATGGGTCTAGTGACGTGATGAACCTCTACTCACCTGACTCAAATGTCATTTTTCATGTCTTAAAATTGATTATGGTATGGTTATCAAATTCCCAATCCAACCCAAGAAACGCTAGATATGGTGTTGTGACATCCACTATTTCAATCACTTCAAAGTCTTCTTTAGTGTGCACTCCATCCATGTATACTGTCACTCCTTTCAGTCTACCAATTGGTAGGACTCTATGTTGGTTTGCTAGTTTTAGTTGAACAGGTGAATATCCTAATGTGGGCTCTCCCATACATTGGCATGTCTTCTTTGGTAATACATTAATTTCATATCCTAGATCCAGTATGATATCTCCCATGTTGAAATCTCTGATGTTGGCATTCAGTTTGAACTCCCTACTTGTTCTTCTCCTTGTATGTAGGTGATTGACTGTTTTTTATTCTAGTTTTCCTTTCGTCTCTATACTACATCTTTATAATATGTTTTGCAATATTTTGACAGATGATGGATCATTCAATACTTTTACACATGATTGCAAAAATCCTTTGATTGTACTTACTTGTCCCATGGGTTGCATTACATTGGTAGGATCCAATAACAGAGGCATCTTGTACTCTGGTGCTTCCTTGCTTTGTTGTGCAGTTGAATTCGATGCAATTTTGTCCTTATGAAATTATTTCCTATCTTTCTTAAATATCTCCTTCTCATTATGCGTGTTGAACGACTTCCTTGGTTTGGCGTTCTTCTTCACCCATTGGTGTTGTACTAGCTCTTGTCAGATTGCATCATTTCCTGTTTTAGCTCCTCCACGAGTAACTATGTTGATGTTCCGTCCATTCCTTACTTTGAATGAAATCCACTAAACATTATGGTTGTTCTACTTCCTCTTTTCCTAGATCTTTACTAATAGTGTTGGACATTCTTCTGTATCATGGTCCAATGCGTGAAAATACATACAAGTTGCTGGTGGAAGTGGACATTCCCTTGCATAATGTTTTGGTTTTTGATAATTATGACATACCACTGGTCCTCTACCCCATCCAAAACCTCATATCACTCATCCTCCACCTCTGTATCCTGCTCAATCTCCTCTCAGCACGTTATATTGAGGCGTCTAATTATATTGCGTGGTATTGTATTGAGGTTGCGTTGTGTTGTATTGTGTTTGCGTGGTATTATATGGTTGTTGCACAGTATTATAAGGTTGTTGTGCAGTGTTGTATGGGGATGGAACTTGGTAAAATTGTGGTGTGTCTTGCCCAGTCATCATTTCTGCCTGCACTCTATATGCATCTGATGTCCTCTCTCGCATCAAATCCATAGTTCTACAATCTTTGTCATCGTAGCCCACTGACTTGCAAAAGTTGCAATATGAACTCTTTGGGACTATCTGGTATTTCTGCATCATTGAGCAATGATATGGATCGTGGCCCGATTTCTTATATATTTTTCACCATAGTCCTCTTGTTGGTGAAGGATTTGGCATTCCTGCTGCCATATACTGTGCAAATGTTGGACATTCGTTCTTGGGGTGTCCTTACGTCCTGCATGTAGTACACCAAACAACTTGTCATTTGTCCTTACTTTTATTCTGGTTCAGTTGGAATGTTAAGTTATTCAAATCCTCCTATAGTTCTTACATGGTTGGATCCGTCTGCTAATATTGGATTTCTTCTAGTTGCAAGGCTACATGCAGAGCCTCTGCCTGCGTCTGGAACTTTTGTTGTCATAATGGGTATTTTAAGTGTGGTAGCAGTGAATTGACGAACATGTGCCTATATTGCATATTAGTCATGAGATATTTCAACTTTCCCTTCAGTCGCTTGAATCTTTGGTCAATATTCCATACGGATTCTCCTGGTTTTTTGTCTAATTTCAATCATCTCGTTCATATACTAATATTTTGAACTTGGCTTCTGGAACTCATTTATCAACAAGTTCTTGATGTCTGCAATTGTTCTGGTTGTCCTTAGTGGATTTTTTGTAGCTAAACTCATATACCAATCCAGTGTGCGATCCCTTATTATAATTTCTAACTGTGTTAGTTTAGTATCTTCGTCTATGATCTTTTTTGCTTCCCAAATATTCTCACAGATGAACAAATGTTTTTCCAAGTCCTCCGACGCTTCTCCTTTAAATTATGGTAACCTGATGGTGGGATTGTGTCCTGCCATTTTGGACGCTGAACTACTACCTCTGTGCGGTGTAGATACTTGACTAGTGCTACTTGAATTGGCTCCTCCAGTTGTTGTTCCTTGTGTAGATGTACTTCCTGCTGTCTTTCTTCTCCCGAAATTCAGTTTTCTAAATGGTGGTGTTCTCTTTGGTGTATTAGTCACACATGGGTTTATGGGTTCCACAATGACATTAATATGGATAGGATTGATGCCTTCTCTTCCCATTATTGGACCTCTTGTCTTCCTCTCATATGTTGTGCATAGTTTTTCTTCAATCTGCTCCACAACTCGGAGATCCTCTACCTCTTCCTCGTCACTCGCCATGCCTTCCCTCATGGCTACGGATCTCTTATTGGTATTCACCTTGTATTGGTAGGGTACTCCACTATGCATCTTTCTAGTCGTCACCATGATCCTCTTAATTTGGTCATCATTTTTCATGATTGGTTCCAAGGGTTCCTCCTTCTTTCCCTTATCCTTTCTTCATTCCATTTCTTCTCTTTCTGCCAGTGCTTCCCCCCTTCCCCCATGCACGCAGGGAAGTTTAGCTATCTGACTCCATCGTCATTACCCCTTTGTTGTATAGTAGTATCTTAATAGAAGTATACAACGATCTAATTTACATTCCTCGAGGTCTGCGTAGAAACTCTTTCTCCGTTGCACTATACAACTTCGTTGTATCTATTGCAAACTCTGTTATAAAGCCTCCCACAATACTATCAAGCCAAAAATCTACTGCACGGGTGAATTTGTTGTTCACCTGCTATAACTACTCAATTTGTACTGGGTTCCACTCTAACTATCAAATTCGGGTCATTTTGTGGTTATCCTTCAACCTTAGTATCCACTCCTGCAATAAGGGTGGAAAATCGTAGAAAAAGAATTCATGCAAATCAGTAAACACGTATTTCTCAAGATATTTGCGGGGTGTTACTCTAGGGTTTTTGTTATCTTTTTGTGAAAACTCTAGTTCTTTTTTCCTTCACCATCTTTTGATCTCTGCTTTTGTGGGATTCCACGGTTTCAACATCCCCTTCTAGTGTCTCATTGCTTTCTTCTTTTATTTGTCTGCTTTAATATTCCCTTGATCTGCTTCCCATAGATCTTTCGTATCTTTTAACAGATCTTCAACATATCTCATCTACTCAATCCTCTAATGTTCCTACCAATGGAAACGAAACCATTTGTTGGCTATTGATATATCATGTCTGAGTTTGTATTGAGTGACCCAGGCTTCATGTCTCTTCGAGGTTCCAACAAAGCCTTTAAAACTATCGGCCTTCCTGGTAAACCAGAAGGCAACGCAGCGCACAGGGTGCACTATGTCATCTCACCTAAGATAGTATTAATGGGTGGTTGCAATACTCATGTGTTTGCAGCCTAGGATTGAGTGGGGGATCTGAGAACTATACGCTGAGAGCTCTATTATAACTTATTAATGCAATACACTGTCATTTACGATTACGCGGGAAATATAACAACTCATTCATTTAGCATATAAATATCTACTGAAGATGATAAAGAAACACATGCATTCAATCACATAACATACGTTTTACCATGGTTCATCCCCTCCTGGGCTACGTCCACATAGATTTGGATTTTAGCTCTTTTATTATAGTAGTTCTTAAACTATAGTGGTGCGCGCTTTACAACTCTTCTCAGTTGGGTTGAGATCTATTATGAGGTGGACTAGATAGCACCAGGCTCCTCAACCTGCCATATAACCCTCAATATATACCCTCCTCATCCTTCTCTAACTCAATAGCTTACAAAATTAGGTCATACAACAAAATACTACCTCACATCTACTTCCCTGTATCCGTCTCTCTATATATCAAACCCCCCTATGAGACCTAGGTATCTATATTTATACATTTCTGGCTCACCAGCCATTACAATACATTGAAAAAACCCTAACCCTAACATCGATAGGTATTCCATGCATGCGTGCACGCTGCTCTTCCTTCCAGATTTCGCTTTCCTCATGCATGCTTTCTTTCCCAAAATCACCTTTCTTTCTACTTTGGCCTGCTTCCAACACTCCTTTTTCATTTGCTAGTTCTCAAATCCCTCAAATGAATCCTAATGTGGGAGGTATTCCTTCTTTTAACCCCAGGTCTAATCCTCTTTCTTCGGGGTGGAGAAATCAACCTGGCGAACAAGATTCTTCTCAAGTTTCATCCTATACCCTCACCTCCTTAGTGTCGATTTCGACCAACACGTTTGGCATGACGAATCCACCTCTATCCTCCAGATTCACACCCAAAGGAGGTCAGCTTCATGCTTTGGGAAACCCCCAACCCAGATCCAATCCAGTTGGGGGAAATTTTTATAACCCCCATCAGAACATTCCTACTAGAATGATGCCCAACCAACCTTTTATAAATCAGCCTAGAGGAGGGTCTTACAATCCCAGTCAGGGACATGGTGTTTACCAAAACCCTGGCTAGACTATAGTTCCTTAAACACAATCTTTCCAGGGAGCTTGGGGCCAGATGCCACAACCCCGTCTTCCTTTTCTGGCCACGCTTAATCTGCTAGACTTGTCTAAGTTGATGAATGACCCTATGAGTAACGATCCTACATGTCCCCCCATCCCCACCAAGCTTCCTTTGAACATCCCAAAGTTCAAAGGTAAGAATGGAGAGGATCCCGGTGATCAGGTCACCACCTTTCACCTATGGTGCTCTTCGAATTCCCTTAATGATGATTTTACTCATTTAACATTGTTTTAACACACCCTCATTGGGGTTGCTGCGAAATGGTATATCTAGCTACCTAGGGGGGCATATGGGACCTTTAGTCAGATGGTGTTGGTCTTCCTTAACCACTTCTAGTTTTCGGTTCATTACGATGCTGGCCTAGAACTTATGTCGACTTTAAGCCAGGACACCACCACTCATATCTTGGATCATATCTAGGAGTGGCATAGATGGGAGAGGTTAATTAATACCTCCATACCCCCGATCTTTCTTTTAGAATGGATCCTCAAGTATTTGCAACCTCCTATCTCGAAGGATGTTGCTACATACAGGTTTACCACTGAGGAAGAAGAGATCTTTAAATCCCAGTAGCTAGATCTTATATACGCTCATTCTAGGATGTTATACCACATTCTTTCAGACACACCATGGTCAACCTATGACCCTAGACAAAAGCCCGAAACTCATGAGGATGGCATTGTAGGCTCCGCCAATGTAAAATCTGCAGACTCGATGACAATACATTTGAAAGAGTTGTCACTAAACTAGTCTGTAGGAGGGCTAGCTTCGTCTGTGTATTCCAAGCCCACTCAGTCGATGGATGTACATTCTGTGCAATCATCAGCCGACACAAATGGTAACCAGCAACCAGGTGGGAATCAAAATAAAGGACATAATAATAATCGTTAAGGTGGGAAAAATGAAAATAAACCCAAGGACAATGGTAATAATAAGAAGACGAATAATAATGTTGGAGAGGGAAAGAAAGAAAGGCGTAAGGTGAAATTTCCATGTAATCTTTGTACTGACGATCACCTTACTCATTTATGCCCCAAAATTGTGGAAGTTGCGAGGCTATTATCTCTACCACCTGTCGTGCTGACAAATCCTTTTCCACATAACCATCACATGGCCTCAAGCTCCTAAAACACTGGAAATGTAGCTGGGGGGAGTCAAAACCCATTGTTGCAAGACAAAAACCATTTCAGTATCAATATGGTCAATGCGAAAGTTGATGTAGCCACTCGATCTCAAGATTATAGTTCTTCACAGGCTATACCTAGTCTATAATCTCCTCCTCCTCCTCCGAAGAAGACTTTACAGATTGAAAAACCAGAGCCATCAAATTGTATTCTGAAAGGAGTATTCAAGCACTTTACCCACAATCCAAATGCTAGAGCTACCCAAAACTACTCTATTGTTGAGTACCTAGGTCAAACCCCTTGTGTGATGTCAAATTTGGAGGTACTCCAGATGTGTCCTTCACAAAGGAATGCCTTACTATCTACGTTAGGAGCTCTAGAACCCAGTGGCTCAAAAGTTATCAAGTTTGATGTCATGACTGTGAAGCCTCGCTTGCCTTACCATGTGGCATTCCAAATCCACATGGGGTACTCAAAGTATACCATCAAATGTGCAATTGTTAATGAAGGCGCTGCTACATGTGTGATGTCCCTGGTCTGTTGGAAATCTCTTGGTTCTCTGACTCTTTGTAAGTCATCGAACATGTTGACTACTTTTGACGATCATTCTATCCACCCTCACGATATTCTTCCTACCTTTCCAGTCCAGTTGGATGGGAAGATGGTAGAGGTGGAGGTTGAGGTAGTTGATGCACCTCTTGATTATAACATGTTACTAGGATGCACTTGGACCTATGCTATGGTTGTCATCGTATCATCCATCTTCTGTACCCTTTTCTTTCCTCAGGATGGGAATATCGTGAGGATCGACCAGTTATCCTTTGCGTATGCTAGTCATAATGCATCTGTTGGACCGTCAATCCCTTAGATCGACAATTCTCAGTCGACAACTAATAATGTTAGTGTCAAAATGTATTCCTCCCTTATGGGAACTTTCAACTTCATGGCAACGATTCACCACGTTTACACCATGTCCAGTAAGCCAGTTTCGATGGAGAAGTCCATCTTTTTCCGCACTTCCTATTTTAATGATCTGTGGACCCTAACTTCATCGAATTCATCTTGTGAGGGTCAGTCACGTGATGGAATGGCCATGCCATTATTGGCACCATAGATTGCGTATCAATTTGTTCTTGACTCTTCCGCTGATCCTGATCCTGTTACCTCACTGACCGATGAGGAGGATCCTATTCTTAAGCCCGTGTGGTTCACTTCATTGTCTTTTTCACATGATTGCCTCAATGAGACTTTTCCCTCGGAATAAGCTATCATCAAAGTCATGAATGGTTCTGACAAACCTTATGATGATATGCATCATTGCTCTTATTTTCTCCCAGAGCCTAAAAGAATAGAACAAGATGACTTTCGATCTACTTTGAGTGAGATAGTCGGTCATGCCGTAGTTCCACTTGATACACATGACATTTATGCCAAAGGAAATATGGCGATTATTTCTCCTACTGTCACGATCGATATCTCTCGTACCCCTATCAAGATTGAAAATGTACATATCACTGCAGATTGTTTGCCAGAAGAAATCCTGATCTACACCGAACTCTTCAAGGAATTCTGAGATGTATTTTCTTGTTCATATGAAGAGATTCCAAGAATCGACCCTTGCATTTTCGAGCATGAGATTAGAACTTACCCGGATGCTAAACATTTTCGACAAATTCTTAGATTTGTCAATCCTCAGAAGGCCCCTGCTATTAAGGCAGAGGTGGAGAAGTTACTTAATCTTGGCCTCATGTACCCGGTTCCCTTGACTAAGTGGGTATCCAACTCCGTTCCTGTGAATAAGAAGAAAAGAACCATATGTGTGTGCATGGAATTTCATGACCTGAACAAGGCCTTTCCTAAAGATAACTTCCCGACACCTTTCATCGATCAGATTCTTGAAGAGTGTGTGGGAAACGAAGTGTTTTCTTTTATGGATGGATTTTCAAGGTATAACCAAATTCAAATTAAACCTGAGGATCAATAAAGGAAGACATTTATTTGTCCTTGGGGTACTTTCTGATACCGAAAAATTCCTTTCGGCCTTAAAAAGCTAGAGAAACCTTCCACCATGCTATGACCTTCGCATTCCATGATCTTATGCATATAGTCGAAGCTTACCTTGACAATGTTGTCTCTCACTCTCACAAGAGAGTGAATCACTCTATGCACCATCAGATAGATTTTACAAGATGTTGTTACTAGAGAATCCTGTTGAACCTGCATAAGTGCATCTTTTGCATTAGGTCTGATCATCTTTTGGGATTTCTAGTTTTCGAGATGGGGATCATGGTAGATCCATTAAAGGTTGAGGCAATACCTTGATTTCCTCCCTCGTGCATTATTAGACAACTTCAAGGTTTACAGGGGAAAGCTAACATTTTATGTCGGTTTATAGTAAACTATGCCAATATCACTAAGGGTTTCATGCCTCTCTTGAAGAAGGACACCCCTTTTATCTGGGATGAGTGGGCCCGGGATTTTTTCGATTCTCTGAAGAAATCCTTGGTATTGGTGCCTATGTTGAAGTCTCCTGACTACACTAGGGATTACCTTCTTTATATCACCATGTCCGAGGAGACGATTGGTATGGTTTTGGTTCAAGAGGATGATGAGCTCTACGAGCACATCATCTGCTATATTAGTCCAAACCTAGTCAGTCCTGAGCTTAATTACTCTCATGTTGAAACGCTAGCTTTGGTTGTCATTCATGCAATCCAAATTTTATGTCATTTTATATTGCTTTGCAAGACTACCATGGTTGTCAATGTCAATCCATTTCAATACGTCCTTACCAGGCTTATCATAGGGGGAAAGTATAATAAATGGATTATCATCTTACAATAACTTGATCTTAATTTTGCTTCTACGAAATCCAAGAAATCACTAGTATTCGCCAAGTTAATATACAACTTTCCATGATTAGATGAGGATGTTATCCATGTTGATTTTTTTGCAGACAAACACATTTTCCTTGTCTTATCGTCTGACCCCTGGTATGGAGACATGGTTCTCTATATTCAAACCTTGAATTTCCCTCAGCATCTCTCGCGAGATGACCGACGGTGTATACGATACCAAGCTAAGAATTATACTATCATCGGTGACAGTTTGTATCACCATGGAATAGACAATATCTTGCATCATTTTTTAAATCACAGAGAATCCGAGTCAGTCCTAAATGATTTTCACAATGGGGCTTGAGGTGGTCATCTATCCGGGCTTGCGACAACCCAAAAAAATTTGTGAGCCGATTATTTTGAGCCTTCTATCTTTAAAGATTTTGTTGAAGCAGTTAAGAAGTGTCACCCCTGCTAGGTGTTTGTAAATCCTAACCTTGTACAATATCTACTACAAACTGATATTCAGAAAAGAACAGAAAAGATACAATGGAAAATACAAACATTACACAGATATTTTTCACTTGGAAACCCAAACTGGGAAAACTAGCATATATTATATTCATACATTGTGTTACATTGTTTACAATACAATATACATATAGGAGCCAGCGAAATCCAAAACCCTAACCCAATGACCTGGATTAGTCCAAAACCCTAATTCCTTAACCGAAAATAGAAAACCATCGACAAAAAACCATGTGCCGAAAAACCACCTAAATATCATGCAGTCCCAAAAAATGTCGTCCCGGTAGGTGTCACGTTTCTCGAGGTAGAAAAAAATTTCTGGGGGCGCTGCCCCTGGACCTCAGCATGGGGGGCTCCACCCTCCTACACCCCTTGAAGGGGGGCCTAGCGGACCCCACTCTAACCCCCCTGCGTGCCCGGCATAGGCGCTCAGACACTACTACTCGTGCAAAGAATATAACACATACCCAACAGTGTTCACTCGAAAAATGCACTCGCATCCGGCCCCTCTTCACCCAGTCATTACCGTTGGTCCCTTCACCAAGTGGGGAGTGGATTTCGTGGATTGCAACCCAAATTTGGCTAGGGGAAATCAACACATTATTGTGGTCATCAACTACTTTTCTAAGTGGTTCGAGGCCATGCCTATAGTTAAATATGATGAGACGACTACAACCTTCTTTGTATACAATCAAATTATCGCTCAATTCAGTATCCCGAGTGAGATTGTCAATGATCATGGCAGTCACTTTCAGAACAAAATGATGGAAGAAATATCATCTAAAATGGGGTTTAAACATGGTCATTCTTCTCCTTATTACCCCGAGGAAAATGGACAAGTAGAGGCCATCAACAAGTCTCTCAAGACCATTTTGCAGAAAAATTTCAGCCAGAGTAAGTCTGACTGGCACATTATGCTATATCCCGCACTTTGGGCATACCGAACCTCAGTTAAGACTACCACCGGTTTTTCCCCTTTTCAGTTAGTACATGGTGTGGAGTTGATATTACCTACTGAATGCAAAATCCCTTCTCTTAATTTGGAAGTCGCGCTCCTACTTGACACTTTCAATCTTGAGTGATGCCTTATACACCTAGAGAGTCTTGACAAGAAGCATCGAAATGCCTCTACAACTATCAAGGCGAACAAAATATGTGTTAAGGTCTAGTATGATAAGTCTGTCTATCCTTGGTTGTACACTGAGGGTGACTTGGTACTCTTATATGATCAAGCCAAAGAACCGTTGGGGGCAGGCAAGTTTAAACCCATGTGGCACGGTCCTTATATCGTGTGACGTGTGTTAGAAAAAGGAGCCTATGAGTTAGAATATTATGAAGGGAATATGTTGGCCGAGCCCAGAAATAGGCTCTACCTGAAAAGATATTACGCTTGAACCCCAATCCTGGGTAGAATTCTTTGTATACTAATGTAATTTAGTGTATATATCTTTTCCCTTTCTTTTCGTCTTCAACTTGCTTATCGATTTTTCCCTTGGTTGGCAGATGTCAATGGAGTCTTCGGTCTACTTAGGATTCACAGATAGAACCAGTCATCATACATGGAACTTGGCTTCCATTGCTTGGGTGGTTTACTCACCTGAGGGTCTACTGGTGTCTTCATGTGGCGTATGCTTAGGTCCATCCACGAATAATGTGGCCAAATATAGTGTCGTTATAGAACTTTTGCGCGATGTTATTTCACATGGTATTTGTTCTTTATAGGTTCACCTGGATTCCCAGTTAGTAGTATGTCAGTTGAATGGCATTTATCGTGTGTGTGATCCTACTTTACTCCGACGATTCCTATGGGTGCGTCTTTTAGAACGACAATTTGATTTTATTACTTATTATCACATTCCTAGGAGTTCTGATCATGTATCTGATGCTTATGCTAATTTCGTTTTAGATTGGCATTTGTCACATAACTAAATCAAAGAAAACAATCTCATTAATGTACACATTGTAATATAAGTAAAGCCAAAGATCCCTGTTTTATATATATTTCAAAAAATATGGTGTTTATAGTACAAAATTGGGGCTAACACCCTCAATACACATATACAACCAATAGTACAATATCCATGACATCTACACCTATGGCACAGGATGTGTGTCATGATAAAAAAATATGGCATTTGCGAGATGCCGAAAGAGTCACACCCAAGATCTAGGCACACCAACCACTTGTCGCTGCATGGCTTTCGACAGATCCTCTACCTGAACCATCAGAATTCTTTGAGTCAAATGAGATAGGTTTCCCTGCACATTTTGAAGGACTCTCATCTTCTCCTTCCAGCGCCTCACCTCCCCGATCCCTCCAACGATGTCGAGGAATCTCGTCCATTCGTCGCAGACCCACGTCTACATCACATAAGTGTCTAGTTAGTAATTAAGCATCATCCAAAAATATTTTTGTTTTATTATACAAAAATACAAAAAAATGAAATATTTAAAAACATTTTGACATACCTATGTCCCTGTAGGAGGTCCCTGGTGGGAGTGGCATGTTAGGTTCCCCTCTGAAGTCGATCCCTGCATAGGGGTAGTCATCCAGAGTAATGACCTATTGCCTCAACCAATATAATAAATCCTTTTTGTAGGGTGTGGGCACCCTACCTCCCCCCTGTCCTCTCATTACCTCGGTCCACCATGCCATGGATGGATCGCGAGGTCCTCTTAGAAGAATATCAACTCTAGGTCCAAAAACTGGAATCCACTCGAAGAAAAAGCTTCATAATATAGAGGCAAACCCAAAGTTCCTCTTGCTACCCTATTTTCACTCTGTCAACTGGCTCTTCATATTAGCCAGTAGTGAGGTACACAAGTCATATATTGTGTGTCTCAAGCACTCTACGACATAGAACATGAGTGGCCTCAATGCCTGGTGCAACGAAGTCGGTCATGTGATCATGGTCAATATGAGGACAACAATCTTGAGGCTGATATTGTTTAATGCTCGAATGGGGAGTTGCTCCCGACCTTCGGGGTCTATGTAATCCTCTATTTTCATACTGCTCTCATATCCCTGGGATTTGAGGTTCACCACCTCACCCTGTCGCGATAGCCCAGTCAAAAATTATATATCCTCTACTTCAATCCTCAATGGTTTCCCATCGAGGTTGAAGCTTTCACTGTCAGGATCCCAGTAATCCACAAGCATCTCAAGCAACCACACCTGGGCCCTCGTCCCTTTTAGTGCCAAAAATTTGTATAAGCCACATCTTTTCAAGGAAATTTGGGCCCCTAGATCTCTATCCACAGTAGCATTGACCTCCTCATGCTCTCTTTCCCTCCATTCTAGCACCATCCTGCCAGATAAAAGTCAAGTTTTGAGTTAGCAACCATAGAAATCATTGATTACGTAATTGTGCATGGGTTGCTTCATTTACAGTCATGTATAGGGCTGAGTATACGCGCCCTGTATTTTTTACAGTCGTGAATAACCTCATGTATACGTGACTCGATGAATGGTAGTCTGCGTACACCGATTTATTCAATTTGCACCCTAATTTACTCAAAATTTGAAACCTAATTTAAACATTTAATCCACTATAAAGGAAGAGGAGGGGAATAGTAATTACCTCGTTCAGATAGTTTCTGATTTGGTTGCCTGACACTCCCGCAATCACCAGTTGAAGATCGAAGGTAATTTGGTCCAATTTTCACTATTTGGGTAAAAAAGTCAAAATGACATAGTAATGTTTTGTTTTGTTACTATTTATAACAGTTTTTACCCACTTTCTATAGTTTTGAGTCATTTTTTCACCTAATGGACTAATACAGTAGTGGATTGAGTTGGTTTTTGTAGTTTTCACCAGGTATTCTTTTGGATTTTAACATTATGTTGACCGTTTGTAACCGCGGGCAGGTATTTTCATTACCCAACATATAGGATAGGTATCCACTCCACCATGTACTTTTGCATTTTCCTATAACTGTCACTCTTACACCTTAGGTATGAACCCATTTGTTGTGACACATAACCTTCCCTCTATTATAAGACATCTCGTTATTAAGTGGTAGAGACTTACCAAACATGGGTGCCCTAGTTAGATCCTCTGCTTCATCTGGTGCCCATGCCGATATTTTTTCCATAGGACCAGGAGTCCCTTATAGCTAATACATGAATTTATGCTGAGCCTCATTTCTCACTCATAAACATGTTTCCTTATACCTAGAGAGGACTCCCAACCGAGTTTAATTTAAGTTCTTTTCCAACTCGTCTTCAAAAAGAGAAAATATTGTCAAGTGAACTTGTCTCTTTCACACTCGTAAATTGGATTTGAAAGGACGTCTATTTGGCACAACTTTATCCCTTTTTCACACTAAGTAGACTAAATTTCATGAAAAAGGACATTTTTTGGTGTTAAGTTGTGATTGCATCTAAAGCCCCTGCTTGCAGTATTGAGCCTATAGTCGGTTCTTGCTTTGCGTTATAAACCGTTTGCCTCAGTAGTTTTTTGCATCCTCAACCAAGTAGAGCCTTTTTTATATCCTTTTCAATTTGACACCCTATACACAGGAGGGAACATTCCCCCGAGTGTCCATCTCCCACATGCATCTCCTTGCATTAATCATAGGTATGTTCCACTACTGGAACTAGTTTTTCTTGCTTGCGACACGCGTTTCCTCATCTGTATCATAGAATTCATTTGACTATGAAAAAACAAAAAAAAAGATGGTCAGGAAGGAAGTATTATCTTATATTGGCAGTATTTGTGTCGCCTTTGAACATAGCACAAAGTTATTGAGTCCATTTGTCATCATAATTTGGGGTTTAGCATGGCCTTAGGAAGCTGATCTTGTTACAGAGAGTCTTCTCTACCGACTGGTTACTCTTCCAGTCCCTATGGAGAATATCATTGATGCCTCCTGCATCTCACGGTTTCAACATTGAGTCTATGATGCCGGAGTCTTTTGTATGTCTCATGCTCTTGTTCAAAGGAATTCTATCAACTTGTGTCATCCATTTCTCAGAAACCTTGACTTTGCATGTCGGCCATACCATCAGTTGTCTCAGAATCACTGATATTGTAGTCCTATCATGCACCCTGGTCCTAATTGCATCATTGGTAGGTAACCTTGAACCTAGCAGTTGACATTTCATCATTGGTCGTTGACTGGGTGGTTTCCCTTGTGTTCGACAGTAATACATCTATTCACACATTGGGATTCGTGCAATGTCTTGGATGCCATTAGCCTTATTGGTGGTTTCCTCACCTTTGTCGGCAGTTTTCCTCATTGGCTTCCATTCAGAGGGTATTTTTCGTGTACCACTTGCACTTGGCATATGCGAAATATGCACAGGGTCTTTGGTTCATGAACATGTTCTTCGTTCGATTTCCTCCAAATTATGAAGCTCCTGCTTTGTACCTTGTGCTGAATGATGAGAGATTCCTTAATGCTCTCCTTTCAGTAGGTCCCTTCCATTGACTCCAACTCATCTATTCTAGAAATGAGACCTAGATTCTTATGAGTACCTTTGTTTCTGGATTAATCCGTAAGTGCGGACACGAACCGATCTCCCTAGATCCACCTGGATCTAGAACAAAACAGGACAGAATACTACTCTTTCCCTAGATCTAGCCTATTGAATGAACTAAGAGATAAAGATCATGGACATACCTTGTGAACGCTTTTCTTAAGTCTCTATTGTTCCAATCTTTGCTTCAACACTCTCGTGTCGTTCAGATCACAACAGTATGAACCTATCCAAGTAAAGGCAGATTAATATATTCAATAACTAGTCTATACATATGATCAAGGAATTATGTAACAAAGTGACATCATCTTTATGGGAAAGTGACATATTACTGTATTGAATTAATTGAAAGTGAAACTTACAACCTGAGACTTGATGTCATAGGTCTCCTTTCGATGGCTCCTAGCTCTAACACACACACTTGCTCATGCATGAAGAAAATCAACCACTTTTGATGACCTTGCTGGTGTCTCTAGCTACTGTAGCATCAGTCCTTCATACAGGCTTTCAACAAATCTCCAATCAATCTCTTGCTAGCTTGATTCTAACCTTTTCCATCAGCAATCTCCTCAATATATAGGAGAAGATAATTTAGTTACTTGGATAGGAAATGATCCCAAGATATCTAGAATGCCAGCACCTGAACAACCATTCGAAGCCAACTCATGTTTCTAGAAGATTCCCTTCTAGAAGATTCAAGATTTTTATCTTTTCCTTCCTTTGAAACATTTTCGCACCCTGAAAATTCATTACAGTGTGAACTATTCGCACTCCAGCTTAATGCAGCTTGCGAGAACTAGGCATTCTCGCAGGAAGATATATAGGTAGCCTGCGAACATCTTTTAGAAGTATGATTTCTGGAAGCAGACAAACATAACTTTTCTCAGGAAAATATTCTTAATGAAGAGCTTGATTTTCTATCATCATAACATCATCATGATAACCAAAATTGTGGATAACAACCTTGAGGCTTGCATTCATTAGTGGCAGGTTCTATCACCATAGATAGTTGGGAATACATCAATGTCTCTTGATCGATGGATTCTTCAGGTGTTCGACACCGACTCCTTTATTCACACTTGTAAGAATGTAATCGGTTCCTTTATACCTACTTTCATTATTGGTAGGTTGTCTCACATTTGTTAATGGTATACCTCAATGATCGGTAATCAAACGATGTCTCATTGTGTTCAACCTCAACTCCTTTATTCACATAATGTAGACTTGCACCCTTGGTGGATTGTGTAGAAGATTTGAAGACACTAGTATGTGGCCGCAACTTTCTTGAGTTGTTGCTTCCTTTTCATTGGACTAGTACCTATATGACTTCAGTGATCAAGGTAGATCATATTGTACTCCATTATATACAGATATCTTTAGATTGGTTTTGAGATTGGTTCTACTGAGCCTTGTTCGTGACTATGATAGCCTTTGGCATGTAACCAGATTTGTGTTTTCCTATTCATGGCCAAAGACACTTGTTTGGTATATTTTAACATGGATCTGCAGTGTAAGTCAATTAGCAGTCATGTATGCAGAGTCAGTGCAGAATGTAATGAACAACTAGTTCTTCCAGTTGGTTCCCCATCACTCCACTTATGGGTTATTTATAATGTATTTATCCCATCGCAGATACTCCTCTGAACTCACACATTAGGGGGCATCTGTTATAGCAAGATTTTCCTCACCCTATGCAATATTGCACATAAGGCCTTTTTCCATTTCCTCATGCAGACTTGTCATCCCTTTTTTCAAGTTCCAGAGATAAAAATACATTTTTTTCCACATGTATGCACCTTGACTACTATATAGCATGTGTATATGCAGGTTTCTCCACTACAGCCCGTGTACATCAGGATTTGTGCCCAAAAATGAAAAATGGAGTCGGGTTTCCATGTCACGACAAGAGATCTATGATCCTTGGCCTTCCATTTACTGGAAACGGTCCGACCCGTCCCTTTAGTTCCATTTGAAGGCTATAAATGGGCCAATTCTGAGCTATGGAAAGAAGAGAAAGAATTCAACTTTGAGAGCAAAGTTACTCTGGAGAAATTATTTACTTCATATTGAGTCTACATCCCTTTGTCATTTAAGCATGAACACAATGTTTATCCCCCAAGCTCTTCCCTTATTGATTGAGAACCTCGTTGTCTCTCTTCTGTGAGCTTGCCTTTGGTGGAGAATAGAAGTGGTGGAGGCCCAGCTAGAAGGAACTTAGTTTCTTGGTTTCGAACCGTGCCGACACAGAAGTCTGTAACTTTCTTACTTCTATTGATCATATATTAATAGAAATAATCTTTTCCCATCCAATTGATATCTCACAAATATTTGAATTATTATCCATGGGCGTATTTGTTATGTATATTAATGGATTATGATATATAATGTGCTAACCTTTTATATTATCACCATATTCTTTCTTTGCTTGGTTGTTTAGAACTAGTTGCAGGTATACAACTTTGGGTCAAAGTGCTCAACGGTGGACTTCATCGAACATCTGAACAAGGTAGGCCTTTTAGCTTATCTCACTAGAATATTGGTTTATATACCATGTTTTGGGATAGAGTTGATTTCTGCAGTAATTCTGTATGTTGTGGTTTACCCTAGCCATAGAGAGTTTTTCCCTCGTAACAACAACTCTCCACTGCTTTAAGCAATGATCAATATGCACTTTAGGTTCAGACCGTCCATCGAACAGTTGTGCATCTTGACAATCTATATTCATCTCTTCTTTGAGTTGGTCCCTACTTTAGAATCGACATTGTATGGCTTTTTTTTCATCTTCCTATTCCATAATCAAGGCTTTATGAGTGGCCCACCATCTAGCGGCGGTATCTTGCAAGGCTAAGTCAAGAAAAAATATCCTTTGATCCGCCACTATTTTCTCTTCCGTGATGGAAAGAAAATTGTGTACCTCTGAGGTACCATCATATGTCGGGTGTTCTCTGACCTCATTTTCAATCCATCTCATTTCCATGACATTTGTGAATCATCTTGAGAATCGTTCGTATGAACCCTTCTTCCAACTACCAAATGCTAATTCTAAATCCTCGTCAGCAGATAGTATGCTTATCCAACTTACCGAGCTATATGTAGTGAGATTTATGTAATCTGGTCTCATTCCTGTTGTTATGGTGTATAATTGGTCAAGAGCATTTGACTCCATATTGTGGTCCACTGGTTCAGTGTATCCAAGCCCTAAACATGGATCTAAGGGTTGAACTACTTTTATCCCATCTCCTTCAAATGTCATGGTGTCCCTCTTTAGATCAATGATAGCATAGTTTATGTATTCCCAATCAATTCCAGGTAGAGCAGGGTAGGGATCCTTATCTCCCATGATTTCAATTACTTCAAAATTGGTTGTGGCTTTAACTACCGCAACATCTATTTCCACATTTTCCAGCCTTCCTACTGGGAAATGCAGTACTAGTTTTCCATTCTCAACTAGATGGGGGAATATACTAAAGGGGATTTTCCAAAATCTTCCCAGGTATTTTTGGGTAGGGGTAAAATCATGAATATGGGTAACACTTTTGCTAGAATTGGGTCTCCAAAATTCCTACCGGCATTTTTTCGGCCGAAAAAATGTGTCTAGGAATTTTTTTGGCCGAAAATTTGCACGTCAAATTAAACGACGCCCTCGAAATTTGTGTAAAATATTTTTTGGATGAATTTTTTTCCTACGGTAAGCATATTTCGGCCAAAAGACTTTTCAGACGAAAGGTTTATTTTTAACGGATTCAATTAAAAACTAGGTTTCGGCTGAAAGAATATTTCGATCGAAAACCTAAAAATGGGACTGTTTGCATGAAACTACAAATTGTCTCCATCTTACTTGATCTTTAGAGGTATCAGACTCCTACAAATACTCATAATTTAGTTTCAGAATTGATACCAACATTTTTAAAATTGATTCTACTTTCTTTGGATATAATTTATTTTCATTTTCATTGTTTTTATCTAATTTTAATTAATTTTATAAAAAATCCACTGCATAATATTTTTAGGTGAGATTATGATTCAGTGAAATGAAAAATCCATATCTCTAAAAATACACAGTAAAAAATTATGGAAAATTTATATTCAGAATCCTTAAACTGTTCTCTTCAAAATGGTATTTTTAGATTTTACTTTTAAGTAAAAATTAAGATAGATACATGGTGGGGGGAGACATGTGTTTAAAATTTGTAACTTTTTCAGATTGGTCATCTTCAAAAAATTTTAGAAATTATAATATTCATCTATTAGATTCAAAACTATAGTCATCACAAAATAGAGTCTTTGTATATTGTTGCAGTATATTTCATCTGTCAAAAACAAAAGTTTAATAATGGATACACTGTTGGGGGGGGAAATAACTCATTGTCTTTCCCTTCATTTTCAAGGAACATACTATCAAACAATTTCCAAATTGACATATCAAATATTAATAAAAAAAAAAATGAAAAATAGTCAGTAGAAAGATAACAAAATTATTCACAAGTTTTGTTTTTATAGTAAAGTAAAATTCTAAACAAAAAAAAATACTTTTGTTTACCGGAAGTTGAAGAACCTATTAAAATAAAATAAAAAAATCTCATAAAACAAGAAAAAGTGTTACTCTTCTTCATGATTTTACTCATAGATGTTGACATCAGATCCCAAATATAGCATGACATATTTGATTTCAAAATCATCTAGTTGGGATTCTAGCCTAAATTATTTTCATGTTCGCACTTGTCTTCATTGTATTCTTCTCAGGGAGGTTGCTCCTTACTATGGATTCTAGGGTTCCCTCATTTCCTAGTATTAGGTACAGGTTGTTGTGCAACTTCTCTGTAAGTTGGTCATCCCTTAGGATATCAAATAATAATCGAAACTAGAGATTGATTACATTTTGAGACTTCTCATGGCATCTGCTTGGAATTGTATATTTTGTAGGTGTCGGTGGTGAGGTAGGGGCTTGCGCAAGTTTAGGTTGAGAGGAGAATTTAGGGGGATTATCCATTATCTCGAGAGTGGGGATAGTATTAAATATTTATATTTCATCTTTGAAAAACAACTTTTGTTTCACAGGGTCATACCTGTCATCCTTGGGAACAACTTTCTGAATATTGGGTTGACTTTTGGAATCTTCCCCAGTTTTTCCTTCTTCGCGAGTAATGATGTTGATATTAGGTAGTTATCCTCAGTCCCCCTTTCTAGTTCCAAGCTTATGATATTATCTCCTCATTGATGAACCCGATATTCCCATTTCTTGATTCATTCTAGGTAGTCTTTAGTTGCATGCCCATTATTTCTATAGTGAGAGCACCATGGTCACCTTGGGTGAGGACAGTCTATGTCCAAGTGACCTTGTTCATCATAGTTGTAACATCGGCTCAATCCTCTTCCTCCATTTCTTCCTCCTATGAATCCACCTCCAACCCCACCTCCCTAGCCTCTTCAAGGTCCTTGGGGGGTTTCATTTATTATGAATGATGTCCAGTCTAATCTATCAGCAAGCACATCCAATGCTCTACATTGTTTTGTAGCATGGGTCGTAGATGCACATAAATCACAATATATCATATTGGGAGAAATCATGTACTTCTACATAATAGGACACTGCCTCGACGCATTCCCATGTGTCCGAAAAATCTCACAATACTCAGTTGGATGAGTTGTTTGAGTGTCTTAGAGGGTATGGTATATCCCTAGTGTATGGAATGGTGGAGTCGTAGATACTTGCACAAATTCTCCCATTGGTCATGGAGAGGGTCCCATCAAATTATGAGGAGGTCCCATTCCCCTCATGTGCGGACATTCATTTTCCAGATTCCCTTCTATGTAGCATCCTATGCACCAAACCTGAGGTCACCCTAGTCTTGATGTGGTTAATTCTTGAATCTTCTCTGTTAGAGCTGATATTTGTCCCTAGAGTTGCGACAAATTTGCATCCATTGGAGGCCTGGTCACTCTCAAACTCCCTGGATAACTTTCCATGGCTTCGATCTTCATCGAATGTTCCAAGGCGTCTGTTAATGTAGTTATCCACTATTTTGTTAGAGGAATTCTTGTCAAAGGTAGTCATACTTGAATGTACCATTCCCTATGGTGATATTCGTGAATTGGATGCATTAAAATCCCAATAGCATCTTTAAATTTATGATTGTACTCCCAGGAATATTCTCCTTCCCTTTGTTGAATATCGTGCAACTCATAGAGATCTTGTTTCTCTGACTGAGGTAGTTTGAATTCAGTGATGAAATTCAAATGAACTTTGGGAAGGGTGAACGCTTGTCCTTGCACCCCTGGTTCAATAGCCTTCATGTACCATTTGAGGGCATGACCCCTCAAGGTAGTCTGAAACTCTACTAACTTGTTTGCATTGAGATTCCCTCTAGATCTCCAGATGGCTTCCCATAGGAACCGATGTTTCTCTACATCATATTCCCCTTTTCCCTAGAATTTTGGGTATCGTTCGATTGATCCTCCCATATTTCTAGACATTCTGGGTCTCACTGTTCCTATTAGAATGAAACCTAATGGTCATGGTTGTGATATTCCTGGGGATTTGAATATCCTCCCAGTGTTACACTTACAGACTACGACTGACTAACTAGATGTGATAGAATAGAAATATCATAAGTAGACGGTGTATAATTTACCATGGGTATAAAGGAAACCTGGGGAACAGGTGATTCGGGGCTAGTTCCACTGACTTCTAGGAAGGTTTATTTGATTTGGGGGGTCTTGTGCTCTTCCTATGGAGTAGGGTTCTAGGCCTAATTCCCGATGTTTCCTAAAATTGGGGTTGAATCTTCTTGGTATCCTACAAGGTTTAGACCTGCTTCATCTTCCCTTACTTCTCCACACTCTTCTTCTCATCCACCCACCTGGGGAATCCTTCCTCTCTACGCTTCTCTCTATTGTAATCTTAGACTGACCAATATTTCTTGTCTTCTTACCTTCCTCAACTCTTCTTTCTTTCATCTATTCCTCTTGATCTGATTTCTTTCTACAACACATCAGTCTGCTTTGGTGATTTCTTTACCTTTTTGTGACACCACTTCTCAACTATGGCGACTCTCCTTAAGGATCACTCATTTCTTGAATTCATTTCTTGATCTACCCCCATCTGTCAAAGAACCCTTTCCCCTTCTTAGGTCATTATCCTACCCCCAAAATCACCCTACCCCAATTGTAGGTGTTTAGGCTACCATCTTAGTCAAGGGAATAGTTATCATCCCCTCCTCCATAAAGAATACATTGATCCACAGGGGAATTTCCCTCAATATTCTCCCTCATTCAACTTTCTTGAAAATTTATTTCGCTCGTGAAAAATATTGGTGATTCTCAGCTGTGAATTCAATGATATATCCTTCTAGAGTCATGGTAACCCAAAAACCAACCTTTCACATAATCTGTTGATCCAACCAATGAAGTGATGTGATATTCTTTGTGTCCCAAGTACAGGTCTTCTTGACGCATTCTTGGAATTCTAGAACCTCCTATAGTCGATGTATCCAATGGAATAGTTCTTCTGAGAATTTTACCCAAAATATCTCATACCAGTGACTCGATCTTTCTGAATAAAAGACAGAATCGCTTGTAGTGTTCATGCCTTTACCTCGCAACTTCACTTCCTTCCATATAAAGGTGTCACAATTTCATTCCCACCATTTCCAAATCTCATATCTATAGATCTGTGGAAGCTTTCTCCTCACAGGTTCCCTTTTAAAACACAGGTCTTGGCAACTGAACCATTTTGTTGGTGTAAATGTGATCACAACAGGGTCCTTCTCAAGTTACCAAAGTAGTCTAGAGAAATGGCATTTTCATCTTCTTGAGAGGGAAGAAGTCTTACCTAAAGCACAACCGAGATTAGAAAGAGAGGGAAGGGTAAAGATAATACTTAGATAAATCTTTGACATATCAATATTCATGTTAGTCTTGCACAAGATAAATTAAGATTGTAGCAGTTCTTAACATTTCCTAATTGAGAAGAAAGAAACAGAGTTGTGTCGCCATTCAAAAGGAAGCAATTAAGCATATCATATATAAAATATAATACATAGTAACATTCAATACATTCAGAAGACCAAATACACAGGATAAATATTCAAAATTTGGGACTCCAATTATATTAACATATCAGGTTCTTCTCACAGCTTGAGTCACATATACAATTAATCAAAGGATATTCCCCAACAAGTATGAAACAAGGTTATATTAGTCCCTTTCTCTTTCCAACTCTACAATAATACAAAAATCTATTACATTGATAGTATGGTTCTTACCCAGAACTCAAAATTCAACTAAGCTAACAACATGAATGATAACATAAATGACTCTAGCGACAACAATGACAACCCCAACAACAACCAACAACCTTATTACAATCATATCGATCTCATATATATAATCCGATCTAGGTTTGTTGGTTGAGAACCTGAGAGTTCTCACTTCTTATTCATATTATTACAACTTATTTCTTCAAAAATGATGTTGTGATGTCCTTCCAACCCCTTTCTGTTTCTTCCTTTCATCAATTGCCCAGCTCCTCAGTAGCTTGCATAACTTCTATTCACAAAAATGAAGCTGCAACATAACTTGCGCAACTTCTGTTCATCAAAATGAAGGGCCCAACAAAAATATTATTTGAATGAGTGTGGGTGCACTTTGGGATCCCTCAAACCATTATCTTAGATTGGGATAGTTGGTTCCTCAGCACATTATGGTTGATCCTCTAGTCACTACTAGACACCAAGCTCACTAGGTCCACTGCCTTCCACCCTTAGATGGATGGCCAAACCGAGGTCATCAACCAGATGATCGTGCACATCTTGCGCATGTAAAATTACAAGAACCCCTCACTTGGGATGAGATTATTCCTTATGTTCATCACAGCTACAATAGAGTTATACATAGCTCAATTAACCATAGGAACTTTTAGGTGGGGTTGGGATTTCAATCATTGGGTCCCATCGATGTTGCACTACCCCTTGCAACCACTGAGGAAGACTCATCACATGCTCCAACTGGATATGAAAAATCCACTAGGATCATTGAGAGGATCTGACACATTCACCAACAGGATCGAGATATTTTATACAATTCCAATGCCAAGTACAAGCATCGCCATGATCAACACTAGGTGCCACACTAATTTCATTTGGGAGACAAAGTTTGGTTGCACTTGTAGAAAGAACCACTTACCGAGACTCATCAGAAGCTTCATCCACTCTGTTATGGACCTTAAACCATCACCAAGTATGTGGGTGACAATGATTTTGAGCTCAAACTACCCCCTTCCTTGGCTTACACCTAGTGTTCAATGTGGATCTCCTTCGGCCTTATTTTCCACCATTATTGGACACCTCAGAGATAAAAGAACAGTTGAAACCAAAAGAGCTCAACCTTGAATGCATGGAAAATGAATCCATTGATCTGATCATGGAAACACAGGTCAAGGGAACTCGCTAGCAGAGGATCCATATTTATCGGGTTGTCAAAGCAGGGCAACTCATGCACCAAGGAAAGCGGGTCCCCCAAGGATAAATTCAGTAGAAATTTCCTCATATGATGGAGGCGCTCAATGCAATTGAGACCATTTCTTTCTAAAGGAGGAGTATTGATACAGGAGGATCTGGGTGGCCATCCACCTTGTCCAACTGGATCAAAATAGTTTTTTGGCAACTTATTATTTTTAGCAGTTTTTCGTTTCCAAAACTTCTGGGACCATTTTGAGGGCCTAAACGACGTTTTTTCACGACCAGGAACCTCAATCTTATTTGAATTTGTGATTGAAACCCCTAAATGAAGCTCCTCGTCAATACCTTTCCAACGAGCTATCATTATCCCTAAAAGAAGATCATATGAAAAAGTTGCGACCTCGGGAAGTTAATGTACTAACTTACCCCAACGAGGCCCACATGATTTTTGGCACTTCATCTCCTAGGGTTAGGTTTCTGGATGTCTAGGGTTTTGGAATTCATATTTATTGTAAAAAATTCCTTTAGAGCCTCATTGTACTCATCTTCTTGTGAATGAGCATAGCCATCACATCTGTTCTCAAATATAATCTCCCACCATTCTAGCAAGCTTGTTTTAAGTTTGCAATTTACAGTTTTCAACATATTTATTATTTAATTGAAGTCAATTTTTACAATATCTCTGTTACTATTCACTGTGTCTCTATGTTAATTTCATAATTTTTTGGTTTCATTTCATTCTGCTCATAAATATCAATCAGTGGTATCAAAGCGGTCTACTCCTTATCGTTTTTTTAATGCATTTCCCCGACATGGTTAGGGTATAGAGAATTGGGTCTCGAGCTTGTTTCTCTTGAGGAAAACTTCTTTCACATGCCCAAGAAACCATCAATACTGGGTGAACATAAAGAGGACAGGACAAGATTTCCTTTCAAAATGTTTCTCTAGGAAGCCCTTAAGAGACAGAGAAACAAGATCTATTAGAAAAACAGGACTGTGGAGCAATAAAATAAACAAATGCGGAAACAAAACAAAGAAGATACACAATGCAATAGAGACACATATTTACGTGGTTCACCCAATGTGGGCTACGTCCACCATAGAAATTGTCAGGTCCTTCCTTTATTATTATCCAACATATGAAGGGATACAACCTACAACAAACCCATTGTAACTTCCTCTTCTTTCTCTCACAGTTTCCTATCTTAGAATACAATATATGCCATCAACCATAGCCGTAATTCATTTCCCTCATAAAAGAGAGTTTCCTTCTAGGGTAAAAACCCCTAACATAATCTCTATCGTTAGATCTGCGACCTTATAATGAACAGTCTAGATTTATAATGAAATTACAATATACATTTACAAGGCAATTTTTCCTTCGGGGGATTCACCCCTGAACCCCCATCGGGGAACGCTACCCCCGAACCCCTGTTGGGGCCCCACTTGCCCCCAAACCCCCCATCCGGGGGGATAGCACCCCCAAACCCCACAAAAGGGGTACCCTCCCTCTGCACTCCCCCACGTGGAAGAGTGTACATACTTATGGGGTGTAAATGATTCATGGGGTATAAACACGACTGAAAGTAAAAGACCTCTGAATCAGGAAGATAATCAGGCTCCACAACCAACAATATCCCACTTAGAGACTAATCTCAACAACTCCATCGCTGTTGTATATGCTGGACTTTGAACCTTCTTGGACCTGGCAAATTTCTCATCTTCATCTTCATTCTTGAAGACCAACTAAAACTGAGCAGGAACTCAGTTTCTCCCTGGATACTCCTTGTTTGCACTCTTCTCATCACTATGTGAGCAAAAAGTGAGTGCTTACATGCCCAGTTGGGCTCTGCTAGGCATGACAGCTGTGTGGTAAAAGGTTAGAAAGAAAACAACAAAGCTATTAACAAGAATTAAACAAAAACTAAATGAAACTATGAGCATAG
>JZKD02S1678422.1:1128201-1148472 GCA_000966675.3 Picea glauca | reverse complement strand
CACATTTTCTCATCATGCATGAAGAACTTCCACTACTTGTGATAACCTTGTGGCTGTCTCTATCTGCTGTAGCATCAATTCTCCATACAATAGTGCACCAATTCTCCAATATCTTTCTCTTGCTAATTTTCTACCAACCATTTCCATGAGTAATCTCCTCAATATATAGGAGAAGATTGTTTAGTTACTTGGATAGAGTGTAATCCCAAGATATCTGGAAACTCATTAATTTGCCAACCATTCGAACTCCAACTCATCCTTCTAGAAGATTCCTTTTAGAAGGATCGAGAATTTATTCATTTTCTCCCTTTAGAAACATTTATGCACCCTGACCATTAACACAGTGCGGAAGGTCCGCAGTCAGGATGAATGCAGCATGCGGAAATGAATGATTTCCACAGGATAGTATATATGCAGCCTGCGTACTATTTCCAAAAATATGATTTTGAGAAAACAATAAATGTAACTTTCTTCATGAAAATGATCTTAATGAAGAGTTATATCTTCTATCACCATGTCATTATCATGTCATCATCTCGATAACCAAAAATGTGGATAACACTTTCTGTCAAGAATCTCCCATTCTTCATCCTTCGTAGCCGCCAACTTCTTTGCTATTCCGCCCAATGGTAGGAATAGATCCTTCTGATATAAACAGTCTTCCATCTACATCTTCCATAACTGGTAGTTTTGGCCATTAAATTTCTCGACCCTAAACTTTCCATCTTCCAGCATTGCTCCCACTCGAACCAGGAACCCTGTTTTCCTGCGAGTTACCATTCACTCTGATACCATTTGTTAGAAAAACAAGACCGTGGAGCAATAAAATAAACAAATGCAGAAACAAAACAAAGAAGATACATAATACAATAGAGACACAGATTTGCGTGGTTCACCCAGTATGGGCTACGTCCACTAGAGAAATTGCCAGGTCCTTCCTTTATTATTATCCAGCATATGAAGGGATACAACCTACAACAAACACGTTGTAACTTCCTCTTCTTTCTCTCACAGTCTCCTATCTTAGAAAACAATATATTCCATCAACCATAGTCGCAATACATTTCCCTCTTAAAAGAGAGTTTCCTTCTAGGGAAGAAAACCCTAACATAATCTCTATCGTTAGATCTATGACCTTATAATGAACGGTCCAGATTTACAATGAAATTAAAATATACATTTACAAGGCAATTTTTCCTATGAGGTCTTCACCCCCGAACCTCCGCTGGGGGCATGCTTTCCCGCAGACCCCCTAGCCAAGGGGATAGCCTCCCCGGACCCCGCAGAGTGGGTACCCCCCCTCTGCACTCCCCCATGTGGAAGAGTGTACATACTTCTGGGGTGTAAATTATTCCTGGGGTATAAACATGGCTGAAAGTAAAAGACCTCTGAATCAGGAAGATAATCAGACTCCACAACCAACAAGATCATGGACAACTTTGCACAAATCCTTCGATGGTTGTCGACAAAGGATATTCCTATATTTGTCACCCCCTTCAAAAGTGCCACCCCCTTCAAGGTACAAATCAATTTTGATATTCCTATATTTGAAGTTCAAATAGATGTGGATGTCGTAGATAATTGGTTAAACCTTCTAGAATGGGTATTTTTCTATCCACATCTTTTCCAATAGATAAAATATTACATTTGCGCTCCTTAAAGTCGTCCCCCATGTCAAACATTGGTGGGATACCTTCTGTGAGAAAAAGGAAATAGAGGGTTCCACAATATTTTCAATTGCATCCACTTGGGGTTCCTTCATGGATGTTATTAAGAAACAGTACTACCCTATTGGAAGTTATGATGACTTGTATACAATATGGACCACATTGCGGCAATAAAGAGATCAAACCGTGCCAAAGTTAACCAATGTCTTCGATACCTTTCCAACAAAGCTAGGTATCAAATATTTGGAGTGAAATATGGTGCTAAAGTACCATGATGTTCTGCATAGATACATCCAAACATAAATGCATTTTTTGGACATCTCATCCTTGGCTGTGGCCTATTGATACATTGTCAAAATTGAGAAGAAGATTAAACAAAAGACATAGAATTTTGGGTCTGGGAACCCCTCATAGAAGAAGGAGGGCAAGGGCATCCCCAACTCATAGAACAAAGGACAAAGAAAAGATGGGAAACCTCAATACAACCAATCCAAGCCACAAGCAAAGAAGGACAATGGGAAGATGAAGAAAGATATCAGGAAGTGGTGTGACTTCCATAAGAGCCCTTGGCTTAACACTATTGATTGCCACTCAAAGAAGTCATTGGTGGCTAAGGTAAAATTCTCTAAATAAGATGAAGGTTCCAAATCTTATTCAAAACCAGAAAAGGGAGACAGATCATTGACGTGGAACCCATTGCCATCATTGCTACCACCAAGATCCAGCCCAATGAACCTGATGATCCAGAGGAAGGAGAGAATCTATTTAATTCACAGATGTGGGTGAAAGGAACTTTGTTTCACTTCATCATTGAGAGTGGTAGCTAGAAAAACCTCATTAGAGAAAAGCTCATCAAGGAACTAGTCCTGCAGACAACACCGTAACCACATCCCTACACCATCAGATGGTGTTGGTATGAAATTGATCAAACCATGGTCCTTCTTAGGTTACCAACAAATGGGTACAGAGTAGTCTAGAGAATTGGAATTTCCATCCTATATGGAGAGAATAAGTCTCACCTGAAGCGCAACCAAGACAAGAAGATAGGGAAGAGTAGGGAGAATACTTAGGTAGATCTCAAGAATCATCAAGATTCAACATAGTCTTTCACAAGATGAACTAACAAGTAGCAGATCTGAACTCATTCATAACTAATAATAAAGACAACATATTTGTGACAACAATTGCAAACAAGCTATAACATATTGATCTTATCATACATGAATAAGTAAAGTAGAATGACAACTCATAGACATAAACAAAGAATTACACGAAATATTTCAAAATTTTAGGTCCCTCCATATATTATCATCAAAAGGTTTCTCATATACAATTCAACAGATACATGCACTGCTTGGTTTTGCCAAAACTAACAACAACTATATACTATTGAGAAACAAGGCTATCTCTGTCCCCTTTCTTTCTTGATATTACAACAAGTCATTACTCTGCTATAGTGTTTTTTGGCTCAGAACTCATTCTTCAGAGCTCTATCTACCCTTTTCCCAAGATGGACAATAACTACAATAACATAACCTAAAATGGGAAAGGAATGATAATCCTGTCAACCCTTTACAATCATATATGTCTCGTATATCTAAGTCAATTGGCTTTCAAATTCTTTCTTTATTGTTCTTGTTGTAACCTCTTTGTTCGGGTTGGTGTTGCATTGTCCCTCTATCCAATTTTTGTTTCTTTCTCCATTCCTTTGTCCCTCTTTCTTTTGACTTGCACAACTTGCTAACCAAAATTGGGACTATAGTGTTCCTTGCAGAACTTCTATTAATAAAAAACGAAGGGCCCAACAGGCTCTAACAACAATCCTTGACTTGCCCTTGTTGGAGTTACTTCACACACACCTAGGAATTATTTTTCCTAAGATTTTACCTTTTTTATTATTCATAATTAGTCATTATCCAGTCTCCTATATTTTAGGGGAGAATATTCCACCTGGAGAATAATCTCTTTCAGTTGACACTTCAGTTTGACTAGTTGGGTTGAGTCTAGATGTTGCATTGGTTTTGTCACCATGAAATATTGGGACCATCACCATAATAATGAAAAATTGCCTTGGGATCATCACTAGACTAGCGCATTACCCTTGATTCCCTGATCTACTCCTCACTACACTCTGTTCAGTCAGTTAACTGAAGACCGGTTCACTAGTTAACTCAGTTAGGTGGCAATTAGCTCCCATAACTGCCCGAGAGAATAGCCTATGTGGAAGTTCACTCCCGTAACTGCCCGAGAGAATAGACTATGTGGAAGTTCACTCCCGTAACTATTGGTGTGTGTCTACATCACTCTATACCACCACTATGGTGCATTGTTTCTCCTCCAGTGCACATTGGTTGATTCCTACAGAGTATATCATGTGTAAATTATTCATTATCCATTATGGTTAATGATAATTCTCCTATTCTTTTTCTCCTTCTTCTTCTTTCTCAATTTCTCTCTGCAAATGTGCGTAGAATTTTCTAGATATATCTATTCTGTGAAGGTTTGAAACATTTACATGGTATCATAGATTACAGACTACTAAGAAAAATCTAAACCAAAAAATTTTGTAGGTACAAAAGATTGAAGACAACCGAAAGATGGATTTCCAAAAAGAATTCATTCTTACACCTTACAAATACTTTGCATGGAAGGATAAAATAGCCATACATATATAAAATATAGGATAGTATAGGTTAACCTTGAATACATATACAGAACCGACATCAGCCATAGAAAAATCGGAGTATTTAAATTGCATGGATGAGGTACTCGAAACAATTTGCAGTCTTATTTCTCTTGATCTCCTTTTTCACATATCTTCCTGTAACACTCCCAATGAAGCCTGGACCACCTTGGAAGGGATCTTTGGAAAACAGGATGAAATGAGGGGACACATGCAGAGTTGAAAAATATAAGGAGGAGAAACAAATGGTTCTCACCATTCTCTCCAAACTTGGTCTTGAATTCTCTATATTCGTATCCACATTCCATTCTATCAGATTCACCTTTGCAGCCACCTAGAAGATGCCTTCTCTTGAGGAATTTATAGAATCCCTGACACAAGAGAAAACCAAGCTCATAAACATGGGAAAAATCAAAGGCCCAAAGGCGCATGCACTCACTGTCCAATATGGCAACCATAAATATTAGAAATATAAATATAAAGACAAAAGGAAAGCTCATGCACATCCGAAGAAGGAAGGGTACAACAAACCCTTCACCAATGCCTCCAGATCGAAAGGGGAAAAGGGAAGAAAAGGGGAGAAATGCACGTACTGTCACAAAGGATTCCATCTAGAATCTACATGCATGCAAAAAAAAATATATCTAATGACTCAAATACTTCAGCAAAACAACCTTGGAGATCACATCCCCAAGGGTGCTAAGAAGAAGAAGCTAGAATATCATAATTCCAAGAAAGGAAATTCTAGCCATGCCTTGATTGCCATCAACTCGTCTCTCAATGATTGGATTGTAGATTCAAGAGCATCACATCACATGACCACCTCAAAAGTAGTATATTATTCATTGGATGCATGAAAAGGTCCTCCTATTCTGATGGGGGACAACTCTTATGTCGAAGTCACCAACAAAGGAAAGATTGAACTCACCAACAGAAGCTTCAAGAATGTGTTGCACGCTCCCAAACTTTTTGTCAACCTTCTCTCCATGTATCATATGACCAATTCCATCACTGGAAATAAATTCATATTCAAACGAAATTTTGTGGACATCTATGACATGAAAACCAACTCTAGGGTTTCTACCGGTGAGGTAAATCATCGGTCTAGATTGTATACATTTTCTAAATTCATTGAACCTGATTTTACTTTACTTCTTACTCATGCTAATGAAAGTAGTAGGATATGGCATGAAAGGTTTGGAAATTTGAATTTCAGATACATGCAACAGCTTAGCAAGAAAATATTGGTTGATGGTCTACTAGACATCCATTTCTCCAAGGGAGTATGTGAGGGATGTGTTCTCAGAAAACACCCTCAAGAGAAATTCGACAAAGGAAAGTCTCAGAGAGCTTTCGCATCTTTAGATTTGATCCACAGTGACCTTGTGGGTCCTTTTCCACATCCATCTATCAGCAAAGCGAGGTTTTTTCTCATTTTTTGTTATGATTTCTCACATTTTACATGGATCTACTTTCTCAGAAAAAAATCTGAGGTATTTCAACACCTCAAAGATTTGAAAGCCCTGGTTGAGACATAGTCCAGAAAGAAGATCAAAGTCCTCTGAAATGATAACAAGGAAGAGTATGTAAATCATGAGATCTGTTGGCACAAGGGCAGACCCAGGGTTCAACGCTCAAGAGTGCACCAACAAAACCCTAACTATTGGCCCTTTCGGCAACACCTGTGAAGCAGATGAAGTCTCACCTAAGGTAGAAGTAGGGGTCGTTGTAGGAATCCAGTGTCTACAACCTTAGCTCGGACATAGATCTGTGATTCTAATACTTAAGAGATCACTTAGTAGTTAATGTTCATCAGTATTCAGTTCTTAGTTACAACACAGTAAAAACCCTAATTACAGAGCATCACAGTATTCAAATAGATCTAAGATATTTGATCACTAAGTACATCCACCTAGGTCAGATATAGCATTCATCCATATTATTAGGCACAAAGCATCAACTGATCTAACTATCATTCATCCATATTAAATCACTAAGCATATAAACACATCAATACATCGCACAAAGAATAACAACACAACATGTATGTGGTTCAACCCCACCCTGGGGCTACGTCCACCAACTCTTCTCTTATTTATTATCTTTGTTCAATATTCTTACAGGCACATAGCATCAAAAACTTACTCCGCAGAAGACAGGAGATCTGTGCACACTCTGCCAAATCCTCCTTCTTCGAGCTAGGGTACAACACCAAGACTTTACACAGTTTCTTACAGTTACTTGCACTTATCCTTGCAAGTGTCACATAGTATGCACAAAGCACTTACAATTCCTACTCTCACTTAGCATACATCACATAGATCTATATCTGGCACTAAGCCATCAGCCACAATCACATAGATCATACTGCTACTTCCTACATCGCCTAGCCTTCTATTTATACATACAAAATCGGGCCTAAGCATGGGTAAACCCATGGGACAACATTCCCATACCTGTTACATTATCCCAAGACCCAAAAATCCCTAAAAAGGGGCCAAGATCCCGCGATCTCCACTTTCAACAGCCTGTCGAAGTCCTAAAAATAGGTCAAACATGACCAATAATCCTCAAAACTTGGTCAAGGGCCAATATGCCCCCAACACTCACCTGTGACTCGTCCCGAGTCACTTTGCTCTAGGTAAATTTTTCTCAAAGGCCTCGAGCTTGGCTCAAGTTGGTTAAACTTGTTTTTGTGCCACAACCTCCTTCTTAGTGAACTCTTGAATGACTACTTCGCTGATAGGTCCTTCTAGTCATTATTTGACTACATCGACTACTTGTTCTAGTTCTTCTCCTGGGCCTTCAATCTCCTCAAACAGAATGCAGGCTACATCCTAGAACGACTGAAGCTTCTGAGTTACTTCCATAATCCTGATCTGAATGGCATGGACTTGCTTCTGAGCCATGCGTTGTTCCTGAGATCTCTTCATCCTTTCAATGGGTGACATAAGGGGCAACTGCGCCTGTACTATTTCTGCTTTTCTACTTTTCATCCTGGAGATGTGACTCCAATTTCTTCAATTTAGGGTCCTCATATAGTCGCTCATAGGTCTACACACTTCGACTGCTTATTTTCTTGCATTCGACAGATAATTATTTGATCCTTTCAACTATGCTCTGGGCAGTTACTTCTCTTTGGTTATGCACTTCCTATGGGGTACTTGGTACTATTTGTAGCTCTAATTCTGTAACTCTTTGTTGAAGCTGCTGAATAGCTTCATCAAGATTCGCCACTTAGTTTTCTATGGGTTCCTCCACATTTTTCTCTAATCCAGTCACAAAGAAAAGTGCTATGTTGACTACTAATTCAATCCCAATTTATTTTGCAAGCAGCTTCTCTTTCTCTTTTTGGATCTTCGCTCTATCTTCTTCAAACTTTGCTTGGAGAGCGTCCTTCTCTTGTTGCGCAACATGGCGTTTTTCTATGATATCATCTTGTGCTTGATTTAAGGTCACTATAACCTGTTCTTTTTCTTCCTGTGCATGATGAAGGTGAGCTTCGGTCACATCAGCTAGTCTGCGTAGTTGGGTAGGCTCATATCCCAACCCTGGTGCTTCTAATGGCGGGGTCGCAGTGGATATTGAGCGACTAGATTAAAGGGCCTATTGTACCCCTCTGAGTTCGATCTTGATTCTATCGTAAATTTCCTCTTGTTTGGATTCATTCTTCTGTAAGATGTCCTATGAAGCATCTAAAATAGCTGTGGTGATAAGGTCGAGGTCATCGACTATGAGCACACTTTGCATATTTAGTCTATTTGCGAAACTCTTCTTTCTAGAGGAGGGTTTCTGTGGGGAGGCCTTTCTCTTCTTGGTGGTTTCGGCTTCATCAATAGGATTTATAGGTGGTGTTACTTCGCCTTGATTCTATTGATCTTCTCCTTATTTGTTTGCCACTTCGTTATCACCTCCTTTTCCTGGTGACTCAGGGATAGCCTCTTTCGAAGTACTGTCCAACTCATGTATGTCTTCCTTATTTTTTCTCTTGTTGCTGCTAGGGGCATCGTACTCTTTGTGAGTAGCCACCGAATTTCTAACCAGGTCAGTGTCAGATAGTTCTACCTGATCAAATGGTATGAGGAACTCTGTGGGCCAGTCCTCAATTATCTCTTCGATGTCCTCCTCTGTGATTTTATAATAAGATTGAAGTTCTTCCTGTCTTTCATCAACGTGCGTCGTGATGTAGATGAAGTGTCGATTTACACGAAACTTCATGATAGGTATGAACCTGTCTAGGGTGTTGGGTGTCATTCATGGGAAGGAATCAATATCCCTCTTTAGCTGTAAATACTATGTGTGAAATACTACGTTTGATTTCCACTGTCTTCCCATATCACTCAAGTACCAGAGTGATGTGAACTTCGCAGCAAGTGGTTCAAATGACTTGATGTCTGGGAATGTCGCATCTTCCAACATCTCCCATGCAGTAAACATGATTAGGATTAGGAGCCAGATAAAGTGAAACTCATAGCCCTGATCCTGAGCTTCGCGACAATCGACTACTAGTTGGTTGACCAGGTACTTTGCCCAGTTCATATGGAGTCCTTCTATGCATTTGCCCGCGAGGTCAATGACAAACCCTGTGACCTACGTGGGTCTATTCTTTCTTACTATATTTCCCACAATGAGATGGAATGCGAGGCACACTGCGCCATCCTGGATGGAGGATACCTTGTAGCCTCGCATCCCCTTCTCCACATCACCATATGTATCCTTAATCTTTTGCGCCAGGGCACGGTTTGCAGTTTTTCCCAGGTAAAAATCATGTGGGTCTGGTCCCTACATGCTCAATCTAGTGATCCAATGGATCAACATCAGATTGACGGTGACTCGTCTGTATAGCCATAGATAACCACCATGGAAGCACGACAGTGGGAACTTAACTCACATGTTAACCTCTCGGTGTCTTCCAAAATGTGGTATCTTCAACACAGTTAATAGGGTAGACTGTGTGAGGTTCCTAGTCCATGGTTGTGGGATGATTTTCGACTTCTTCTCCTTCATTCTGGTTATATACTTGTGAGATGTGAGCATACTGTACCTCTTACGGTAGCCTAGATTGTAATCACTAAATTTTAGGGTCATGATCTTGTCCAGCTGTGTTCTGATAGTGTGTATCCCCTTCGGGAGGTACGCAATGATGACTGTGTAGTCAAAGTATCTCAGGACACTGTCTCGACTCACTACACTAGCCAGAGGTGGAATGTATTTGGGCAGGATAGATGGAATTAACTTCGCATTTTCCAAGTCATCTCGATGCTTGGTTCTTTTCTCTGTCATGACTCAGGATGGTATAGATCTATGAGCAGTTGATGAGGAGGCTTGCGCTCCTCTCATTGATGAGGCTTGAGAGCCTATGGAAGCTACCTTCTCATCCATTAGATCAATGAGGACCTCTATGATAGAATATTCGACTACGGTTAAGTTTTCCGACATGCACAATCGTGATCGAATAACTCGGGCTTGGGTCAAATACTCAATGTAACAGCATGAGGGAGCGAAGTCTTGGTATGCACAGTGCAATAGCAATGAATTCTCTATGGGCTTCGATAATCACAAATGGAAAAAGGGTTCACGATGAAACAGTCAATGGAATAAGTATATAACAAGGTAACAAATCTCTCCAACGGGTGAGAAACCTCCATCAATGTATTTTCGGTCGTTACGGTACGGTCCCAATGGTTTAGTGGTGAGATTTTTGGTCATAAATGTTGTTCTAACCATTCTGGGGCATTAGCCTAATGGTCATAGTCCTTCCAATGGTCATATTTCTCCACCATGGCGAAGTGCCAATGTGCATTGTACTAATATTCTGGTGAAGTTCCAGTCTTGCAAATTCTCCTTCTACGAAGTTCCCTTTGGAACCTTCTGTCAATTTTCAATCTTGGCTCTCTTCTTACTGATATTTCTATCCTTTTCCCAATGAGCTTCGTCCTGGTATTCCTCTTTCCATTCTGATTCTTCTCTTCTCTTGACATAGTGACATCACATTGTTGATGATCTTTCTTAGGGTTCGAGCATATTTTTTCTTCTCTTTCTGGGTTAGGTGCTCTACTTCCTTGTATAGACAGATGTTCCAAGTCTTCCTGTGTTCCTTCCACTTCGATATCCAATTCTCTGGTCCTTAGTATCTTTGAATGGTCTTCTTGTTCTTTCAATAAGTGTGTTATTCTCCTAGCCATGAAGTCTCTTAGGTCTTTCCTTTTCTGTTCTAGGGCTTCCTCTTCTTCTTTCCTTTGGATCTGGTCTTTGTCAATCTAGGTCTTGCTTAACAAAACTGGAAATGGGGTGCCACTCTCAACAAATTTAATAACCTCAAATTATTCTTCTAACACTTTTCTGTGGACAATCATAGATACCTGAGTAAGTATTATGCATAGGGTTATCAATTTTCCTTTAAACAAGCCTATTCCTCCCAATGAAGGAACCATACCAGGCTTCCCTAGGGTTTCCCAAGTGCTTTATGTCATGATATTCACTTGTGTTTCCTCATCTAGGACACAGTCAATGCCGAAGTCTCCTATTCTTACTTGTATTTTCTCTTTCTCTTTTAAGATCTCTTATATATTAGTATCTCTGTGGTCATTCAGGGTTTCTTTCATCTTTAGTAATACAGTCTCTGATTCTTTTTGGGGTTCTATCATAATCGTAGTTTCTTGGTATTTCCCAGGGTTTTCTTATTCCATATTCATCCTTTCAATCTTAGCAATCATTCTAGGGAAATCCAAAACTTCATGGTCCATAGCCTTACAACAAAGACAAATAGGTTTTCTACCAAGGAAATCCTTAGCAAGATGTCTCGGTCTTCTACAACTATAACAAAGAGTTAATCCTCTCTTTCTTTTAAATGATCCCCAGCCTTTCCTATACTGCGCACAAGGATCATAGTAGCTAACTTGCAAAAAAATATTTCTAGGATCTTGCATCCATTTTTTAGTCCAAACATTCTTTATATGCATAGGAATAACATATTTCTCATTATTTCTAGAAGATCTACTTATATCAAATCTTCTTTCATCTATCTGTGCCCTAGTTTTCAGACCAGGACAAAATTTATCAGATGTACCTAGATCCATGTTCTTGAAATAAAAATTTCCACTTATCTTACGTTTCTCAGGGCACAAAGCTTTAAGATCTTACCTCTTTTCTTTCAGATCTGATTCCTTTCTTAGCACAGAGCTTCAAAAATTAGGTATATTACTGCTCACCATAGAGACAGGTCTACACAAAGAGCTTTCAAAGCCAATAGAATATTGTGCACTATAGCAGCAAATCTATGCACAGAGATTTTCCTTTTCCTCAGTTCCCAGCAATCACAGTTTCAGGTCCCAACAACGGAACCATTTGTTGGCACAGGGGCAGACCCAGGGTTCAATGCTCAAGATTGCACCAACAAAACCCTAACTATCGACCCTTTCAGCAACACCTGTGAAGCAGATGAAGTCTCACCCGAGGTAGATGTAGGGGTGGTTACAGGACTCCAGTGTCTGCAACCTTAGTTGGGAGATAGATCTGTGATTCTAATGCTGAACAGAGCACTTAGCAGTTAATGTTCATCAATATTCATTTCTTAGTTACAACACAGTAAAACCCTAATTACAGAGCATCGCAATATTCAACTAGATATAAGATATCCAAGCACTAAGTACATCCACCTAGGTCAGATCTAACATTCATCCATATTATTAGGCACAAAGCATCAACTGATCTAACTATCATTCATCTATATTAAATCACTAAGCATATAAACACATAAACACATCAATACATCACACAAATCATAACAACACAACATGTACGTGGTTCACCCCCACCCTGGGGCTACATCCACCAACTCTTCTTTTTTTTATTATCTTCAGTCAAGCTTCTTACAGACACATAGCATCAAAACCTTTCTCCGCAGAAGACAAGAGATTTGTGCACACTCCGCGAGATCCTCCTTCTTTGATATAGGGTATAGCACCAAGCCTTTACACAGTCTCTTACAGTTACTTGCACTTAGCCTTGCAAGCCTCACATATTATGCACAAAGAACTTACAATTCCTAATTGCACTTAGCATACGTCACATAGATCTATCTCTACCACTAAGCCATCGACCACAATCACATAGATCATACTGCTACTTCCTACATTGTCTGACCTTCTATTTATACATTACAAAATTGGACCTAAGCATGGCTAAACCCATGGTCCAACATTCCCATACCCATTACATTATCCCAATACCCAAAAATCCCTAAAGAGGGGCCTAGATCCTGCGATCTCTGCTTCGACTTGCACTCCTCTTTCGACAGCCTGTCGAAGTCCCAAAAATAGGTCAAACATGACCAAGAATCCTCAAAAATTGGTTAAGGGCCAAAAATATCCATAATATTTTCCATGAGGCAGGGATTCAGTTGCAACACATAGTTCCCTCTACTCCACAGCAAAATAGAGTTGCTAAGTGGAAAAACAGATCTCTAAAGGAGATGGCATCTTGCATGCAACATGCAAAGTCACTACCACAGAGACTATGGGCTGAAGAAATTAATTGTGCAACATACATCCAAAATATATCTCCCCATATATCTATCAAGGATAAGACACCCTACAAGGCTTCGAGCAGCCTCAAACCAGAAGTGACCCACTTTCTCATTTTTGGTTCACATGCATAAGCCTGGATTCCCTCTGAAAAGAGGAATGAACTTGATCCTCAGAGAACTGAGTGTATCTTTTTTGGATACCTCGATGGTGTGAACGGATATGAATTATTGATCTTTCCTCAGACTGGCTCATCATTGAGCGTAGTGTCCAATTTGAGGAAAGTGTCTTGCATGAACCTCAACAACCGCATGCAGACACCTTCACTCTTCCACCTATTCGAGATGATGAGCATGCACATTTTGACTCTTCTTCGGATGAGATTTATGATTCAGAGGACTCAGATGATTTAGATTCAGAGTCAGTATAGTCAGATGCAGAGTCAAAGCATCCAGATGTAGTTGTAGAGCTAGAGCAGAGGCCCAAGTGGGCACAAACTACTCTTGAGGATGTAGTGGATCTCATTGGTGATCCATCTGATACTAGGAGGAATCGATTTCCCTCTAGGTATATTTTCTTGGTTCAGTATTCATATCCACAGTCTTATGGTGAGGCTGCTGGAAATCCCTTTTCGGAATCCACCATGCAGGAGGAGTACAACTCCCTCCTCGAGAACCAGACTTGGGATCTGGTTCCCCTTCCTTCTGGGAGGAAACTTATCAAATGAAGATGGGTCTATAGAACCAAGAGTGCAGTGGATGGACAGATTAGCAGATAAAAAGACAGTCTTGTTGCAAAAGGCTTTCAGCAAGTGCATGGTATTGGTTATGATGAGACCTTTGCTCTAGTAGAAAATATGGACTCCATATGATTGGCACTTTCCATTGCGACAACCAAGGGATGGGAAGTCCATTAGATGGACGTGAAGAACCCAATTTTTCATGGTGATCTCTCTTATGAGATCTATCTGGAGAAGCCCCAGGGATTTATGCTGTTTCGGATTCCAGTTACAGAGGAGGATATAGCACAGGTTTCGAGTCTCCCTACCAATGTCATCCATTGGTTCAGCCACAAACATATCATCCTTAATGCCCAGCAAGATTTCCTCTTTCCAGGAGAAAAAATTGAGCCTAAAGGCTGGGGTGTCCAACTTAGCTTGTTGCCGCCTCCTTGGCTGAAAGTTGCAGAGTTTTTCAAGGACTACCTTACCTGTGAAGGTCGATACCAGGTAGTCTACCAGTACGATTTTGTCTTGTTGTCTCATTTACGACATGCTAGATTGGTGAACATTCCTTATTATCTTCTCAGATGTCTTAAAAATATGTCGCATTACTGTAAAAAGGCTAAAAATCCTTCCCTTTCCCTCACCCATCACTGTCTCGCTCAACTACTTATTCAAAAGGGTTTTTCTCAACAAACCCTCTCCTAAACAACCCACCCATAGATCCCCAAGAAGCTGTTGAATATCCTGAAAATCATCAGGAACAACAACCACAAAACCCTCCATACCCTTCGAAAGTACCTAACAGTCCGCCTACAGACCCAATCAATCCAATTAACCTTCCTACCATACCAAGCCCACCCCACATCCTACCAGAATCATCCACTCCTACCGTTCATATCCTTAGTGATGATTCTAGACCAGACAACTCTCCCTGTCCCATCACTGAGGAAAAGCCCCCACGCAAACGAAAGCAAATTCCTTTTTTTCCGCCCTTTTTACAAATAAAACAAATAAGGGCCTCAACAAGAGCAGCCACTACTACCATTGCCCCAAACCCCCAACCAATCTGGCTAAAACCTCGCACACTTCCAACCTCCCAAATTCTGGAATTTTTACCTATTCCACCCACGGGCACTGAAACACAAGAACCAGAGGTCTAGTGTGTTGCGACATCATCCTTTTCAAATCAAGTAGTTGAAACATAAGAACCAGCTACTCATCAAGTAGTTGAAACACAAGAACCAGCTACTCATTCAATAGCTGAAACATAAGAACCATCTACTCATCAAGTAACTGAAACACAAGAACCAACTACTCATTCAGTAGCTAAAACATAAGAACCAACTACTCATTCAGTAGCTAAAACACAAGAACCAGCTATAGTTGTTACACAAGAACCAACTACAGCTGAAACACAAGAACCAATTGGTGATATTGTTACCGAGATACAGGAATCAGATGCCCAGGGTGTTGAAACATTACTTTCTCTACAACAAGAAGCTGAAATACAAGAATCAACTGTCGATCCTGTAGCTCCTCCAAAAGAACCACCTAGTGCAGCTGTGATTGTTACACAAGAACTAGTCACCCCTCTTCTAGAACCAGCAATGGCCTCTGTCTTACAAGAAAATGAGTTCCTAAGGTCTGAACTGGAAGCCTACAAGCAAGAGCTAGTCATGATAAAGGAAGCCCACGAGAAGGAACTTAAATTGTACACCCTAGCTTGGATGGCGACCATGACAGAGGAAAATACAACAAAGAATCAGTGTAGAGAGTATATGTGCAGTCAATATGGGGACATCTATTATCAAGCAGGCTACAAAGTAATTCAAATTCCAATTCTAGGAGCTTCCCCTGCACCTACGAATTTTATAGTCAAAGAAGAAAACCCTGTTGTTACACAAGAACCAGCAGGACGTTCCAAAATTAAAAATGAACCTTGGCCTACAACAATTGTTAAATCTGAAGCCCCTGTTTTTGTTAATAAAGTTGTACAAACATTGCTTATTGATGAATCTACCCCTCCTAGCCAGATCAATACCCACACCCTTGTGGAACAAGCCACTCAGAACCTACCTCAGCATATCACTTGCGATGCTGAAACACAAACTCAACCATGGGATGAGCAGGCAATAATGGACAAATGGAAAAAAGAGTCTACTGTTACACAGGACAAAAGCCTGCAGGAGCACAAACTACTTTGGCTAAACCATATCTATTCAAACTGGGAAGATTTGGAGAAAACACGCCAGGAATCTCGTACCCTTAAGAAACAGAATAAAGAGCTAAAAGACAAATTGCTCCTGATGTTTGACTTGGCACAAAAGTTGTTGGCTACAAGGAAACCATCCTGTAATTACTCTATGTTCCTCATGGAATGACTTACATTTTTTTAGATTAACTCAGTCAAAGAAGGCAGACCCCATGCAGTGTTAAATCCAACAGATTTTGTTAGAACCTTTGCAGAAGCCTCTGCTATGGATCAACACCTCCTCTGTGAGGTATATCTTAATAATGAAGCCATCCCTGAGAACCAACAGCTTAACCTTAACCCTCTTGTTAGTGATATCCAGATTCGGGCACTCACCTCCTTCCTCAACAAACAGATCATATGGCAGAATGACTTCCTAGCTGCCAAGCATAACGAGGATAACCACCTTCTCTGGATATGGCCAGAACCACAAAATGTTGCCACCTTTGTTGCAGAGTATTATCAGTTTTTGAAGAAACCAGGGATGACTCAATACATTCAGCAACTACAGACAACAGTGCTTCAGGATTGTCAACAGTTCATTAAATCCACAGAGATCGCTGCCCTACAAGAAAATAACATGTTTTGGCAACAATCTGCTGAGAAAAGATAGGAACACAATCCCTTTAGCCCCACTAATCTTGAGACAGCAATCTCCAAGGTACCTAGCTACATCAAATGTGTTCAGCAATGTGTTGAACGCTGGATAGGTTATCTGTTTCATTTTCCTATTCTGTGGATGCCAGCAGAGAAATATCAAGTTCATCATAAGTTGCCCAAGAAGGCCGAAACAACAGCTTGGCAAAGGCTACAACGTGTTCAAGGATTCAGAGCTCCAACAGATAGCACTTTCCATAGATACTACTTAAGTAACTTGCACGCTCAGAGTCAGTATCCAGATTCTGATTCAGATTGAAGTTGCCTAAGGACATGCAACCTTTTAAGTTGGGGGGGATGTTAGGACACTATAATGTACCTTTTTGTTCACACTTTTTGCTACCATTACATCCTTTTCCCACTCACATTTAAACTTACATTATCACCTTACCCTATCTTTTCAAAGGTATATAACGTCTCTTCTCTTTACTATATGTTTAATTTGTTTTGCATATAATTTTACATTACTCTCATACTTAACCGTTGATCAGAAATATATAAGTGTTGAAACAGTGCGATCTGCAGATTATCATTGTTGTTTGAAGGTCTGTTGCTGAAACAGTGAAAAGTACACAAACCCCATGGCTGAAACAGTTCGTGGTCTACGATGCTGAAATAACAACTCACACAAGAAGAAGTTGTTACACTCTCCGTGGTCTATGATGCTAAAACAACAACTCACACAAGAAGAAGTTGTTACACTCTCTGTGGTCTACAATGCTGAAACAACAATTCACACAAGAAGAAGTTGTTACAATCACCACAACAGCCGCACCTTGAGCCAAAATTAACCATCGCTGCTGCATGAGACCAAGTTGCTGAAATAGTCAGAACACAAATCTCGTTGCTGAAACAGCCTACGATTTGCGATGCTGAAACACTAACAGCAGTAACAAGAAGATAAATAAAGAAGTTGTTACTCCAGCTGCAACTACACCTCACTCAGCACCATTTCAATTATTGTAATAGCATTCTGTTACGGGATATCAGGATATCCTATTCTAGTATAGAACTTAGATCTGACTAAGAATAGGATTCAGATGTGCACATGTAATTTGATGATCAAATTGTATCGAGGGGATTCTCCTCTTTAAATAAGGGGAAATAATCATTAGAAGGAACATTTTTCTTGGCTAAGAAAGGAATCACAGGGAAGGACATGTTTACTTCAAACATTATAACATGATACAATTGACAGATGAATAAAAGATTGTTCTGAGCATTCCTTCCTAGTTCCTTTCATTTCTGGGGAATCTTGTGAGAAGGGAGGGCCCACCTTCTTCACAATATTCACCCATTCATTTTATAGTGTGCTAGTATTATTTTTGTTTGTGCCTTGATTAAATTCTGTTTTGCTGAATCTCTACTTTACTGAACTCTGTTTTGCTGAAACTCTGCTTTACTAGTTATTACATTGTTTTCATATAATTCATGCTTGGGTAACTATTAATCATTCTAGTTAGCAATCTTGTTTGGTGAATTTATGAAAACGTGATAATCAGAGACAGGTGTTGAAGATTCTTGCTTGGGGAATAGGGTCATGTTCTCTGTTAAGAGATAGTTAGACTTCAGTGCATGTCAATCATTTTTTATTAGTAATGAGTTCATGAAAGTGTGCTAATCGGAAACAGGTGTTGAAGATTCCTGCTTGGGGAATAGGGTCATGTTCTCTGTTAAGATATAGTTATCCTTCAGTGTGTGTTAATCATTTCGATTAGTAAGGAGTTCATGAAAGTGTGATGATTGGAAACAGGTGATGAAAATTCCTACTTGGGGAATAGGGTCCTATTCTCTGTTAAGAGATAGTTAGCCTTCAGTGTGTGTTAATCATTTCGATTAGTAAGGAGTTGATGAAAGTGTGATGATTGGAAACAGGTGTTGAAGATTCCTGCTTGGGGAATAGGGTCATGTTCTCTATTACAGAATAGTTGGTCTTTCCTTTTGCAGTTCCTAGGTTGTTATCTCTTAATGTAATCCATGATTCTTTGGATAATTGTTTCTTTAAACTTGAATTCTGTAATAGGTAGGTTGCTTTTTTGTAATTCAAAGTAGAACTTCAGTTTGTTCAAGGCAAGGTGTGATTAATATACTTTTACTACAACTCTAGATTGCTTTTGAGATTGAACATATATAGTGTGTGATTACCTTTGAAATAAACAGACTTCCCTAGCTTGACAATTTATGTAGCACTTGGTTGTTTAGTTAAATAAGAAATTACAGTGACCAACATTTTGGTGTCGTTACCGGGGAAGGTAATTATAGATTTCAAAAGCACTTATGTTCTTTCAGATATAAATATTGCATGAGAGGATGTAGAGACCCCAAAAAAACTAACCCTACAGGTGGCAGGGGTAGAGGAAGGGGAGGAAGAAAGACTTATATCAACGAGATTATATCAAAATCTGAATCTGTTGCTCCTCAACGACCAAACTCTCGGAAACTGAAATCCCAACCTTCATTTCAAGCAAACTTTGAAACGGGGAAAGAGGTTTGGAGTCCTGAGACAGTCGAGAAACCAACAAGAAACATTGAGGACAAAGAAAGCGCAGCAGGGGAGCAAACAAAAGAAAACATGGATGAGTATAATGAAGAACTGCATCATGAAGAACAGGCAGGTCATGAAAGAGAGGTAAATGATGAAAACTCTTTTTCCACATTAGGATTTCCTATTGGTGATCTTCCTAGAGGGGTAGCTCCCATGAATAACATTCCACTCTTAGTGCTACCTAGCTTTCATGGTTTATCTTCAGAGGATCCTGATGAATTCCTTTTTGAGTTTGACATATTATGCAGAAGTTATGATTACATTTCCAATGCTAAAAAATTAAAGCTATTTCCAACAACATTGAAAGGAAATGCACTATGATGGTTCATGAGTCTTGGAGGTCATGTAATCACAACATGGGACCAGATGAAATAGAAATTCCTACATAAGTACCAGGACTATTGCCGAACAAGAGAAAAAAGAGAGGAACTATTCAAGATGATACAGAAAGAGGATGAAAATCTAGAGGACTTTGTAGAAAGGCTACAGTATAATCTACAAAGATCCAGTCACCTTGATGTAAGTAAAGATATTCTTAAAACAATATTACTAAAAGGAGTAAGGGATGACTGTATAGATATGCTAAATATGCTTGGAAAAGGGGACATATCTAAATAATCATATGATGAAATTGTTAACCTATGTAAAAGATGTTCAGGAGGAGCTTCAAGGAATAGATCAAATAGTAGGGATACCACATTTTCAAGAGTTCAAAAATCAGCGAGTGGGGGAGCAACAAGAGCCGAAATAGGTAATTTACTTGAAGGTTTTAAAACCGAAATGTTAAGCTCTTTTGCCTCACAAATTGATACCCTGCAGATTCAAAAGAAACAAGACGAAGTAGAAGCAGCTATGTCCATCTTTTGTTCTAAATGTAGAGACAAGCACCCACAAAGGGAATGCCCATTGGACAAAAATCCAATTTGCACCATCTGTGATAAAGATCATGAAACTCAACAATGCCCTTCTCTACCAGGAATCAAGGCAGCATTACAACCAACTGATGAAGAAGCTGAAGCCATCTATCTGTTGACACAGAGAAGGAAATGGCAATCGCGGGGACAAGGTATGAATCCTAATATGCCATTTACACCTTCTAATCATTGGAATAACTATCCTTCTTTTAATCAAATGAATTACCCTCCCTATAATCAAATGCAATACCTAAATCAAATGAATTACCCACCCATGCAACAAACTAACCCTCCCTTTGTTGATC
>JZKD02S1678422.1:1080456-1126257 GCA_000966675.3 Picea glauca | reverse complement strand
CATACTGATCACTCAGCTATCAAATATCTAATGAACAAACCTATCACAAATGCTAGAGTCACCAGATGGTTACTATTATTACAAGAATTTGATATTACAATTGTAGATAGACCAGAAAAATAAAATGTAGTTGATGATTTCCTTTATCAGCTAACACCTGATGATAATACCCCAGTATATGATTCCTTTCCTGATGAATATCTATTTGCAGTATCTTCTCACTGACCATGGTATGCATACATCTCTAACTAGTTGGTTGCAGGGAAGTTACCACCACACCTATCCCACCAGGAGAAAAGAAGAATCATTCAACAAAGTGCTTGGTATAGATGGATAAGTGGGTGTCTTTTCCACATAGGACTTGATCAAGAAATCCGAAGGTGCATTAGAAAAGATGAGGTTTATGATCTACTAAAAGCTTGTCATGATGGCCCTTGTGGAGGGCATTTTGCTGATAAGAGAACAACACATAAAATTCTCAGGATGGGGTATTATTGGCCCTCACTTTTTAAAGATGAAAAGAAATATGTCCAGGCCTGTGATAGTTGTCAAAGAATGGTCCAACCTAATCATAGATATGAAATGCCATTAAATCCCCAGGTAGTACTTGAACCATTTGAAAGATGGGCCTTAGACTTTGTAGGACCCATTAACCCCCCATCAAATCAAAATGTTTATATAGTGGTCTGCATAGATTATATGACCAAATGGGTGGAAGCTAAAGCACTCCATAGAGAGACTAAAGAATCAGTTCTAGATTTCCTATTTGAAGACATCTTCATCGGATTTGGAGTCTTAAGAGAATTAGTTACAGATGGGGGACCTCCTTTCACTTCTCACGGTTTTAAATCCACCCTTCAAAAATATCATATTCAGCATAGAATACTACACCATACCACCCCCAAGCCAATGGATAGGTGGAAAGAACAAATAAAGTAATAAAATTCATTCTCACAAAAACAGTGAAGGAAAATAGAAAGGACTGGTCTCACAGGCTCCCTGAAGCATTATGGGCCTACAGAACTACCTAAAGAAATACTACAGGATTCTCTACCTATGAATTAGTTTATGGAAACAGTGTTTTCTTTCCTGTGGAATTTGAAATCAAAACCTTAAGGACTACTTTAGTTGTCAACCTTGATTTGACCAATGCACAGACAGCCAGGTTGCAACATCTTAATGAATTGGATGAAAAAAGACTAGACGCCATTCATCAGACAACTATGATTCAACAACAAATATCAAAATGGCATGACAAAACTATCAAGCATAAGCAATTCCAAAAAGGTAATTGGGTCTTACTGTATGATTCTTGGTTTAAAGAATTTCAAGGGAAACTATGAACAAGATGGCTTGGACCTTACGAAGTGGACACTGTTTTCTCCAATGGAACAGTAAGGCTCCTCACAATCGATGACTCTAAAACACCGTTACTTGTAAATGGTCATCGGCTCCGTCTATACCAGCGCCCTATTTCCAAAGACGATTTTAAGGCCACATGTGTGGTAGACTCTCATTACCTCTTTTTAGAGGGGCCTCCTACCCCTCATTGCAATTAATTCTTTTTTTTAAATTAATTTCTTTAGTATTAGATTAGATTTCGTTTACTAATAATCCCTGTCAAGAAATACCATGTTACAATTGATTTTTGCAGATTCTCGATCAAAGAAAAGGCCTACCAAGAAAGGACGATCTTACTCCAAGAAGAGACAAACTTCATTTTGTGAAACACTATTTCCCTTTTTCCCCATTGCTGAAACACCACTGTTCAACAACTTTTTTCCTTTTCCCCCATTGCTGAAACACCACTGTTCCGCAATTTTTCGCCCTTTTTCCCCATTGCTGAAACACCACTGTTCAAAAAAATTTCGCATTTTCCCCATTGCTGAAACACCACTGTTAAGCGACTTTTTTCCTTTTCCCCCATTGCTGAAACACCACTATTCTGCAATTTTTCGCCCTTTTTCCCCATTGCTGAAACACCATTGTTCAACAATTTTTCGCATTTTTTCCCATTGCTGAAACACCACTGTTTAGCAACTTTTTGCCTTTTCCCTGATTGTCGAAACACCACTATTCCACAAATTTTCACCCTTTTTCCCCATTGTTGAAACACCATTGTTCTGCAATTTTTCGCATTTTTTCCCCATTGCTGAAACACCACTGTTCAGCATTTTTTTTTGCTCTTCTCTCCACTGCTGAAACACCACTTCCTCAGCAGTATTCTGCAACATCACCCTTCAACAAACATTTCTCTATTCTTTCCATGTTGCTGAAACACGAACTTTTCAACATTCCCTGTCAATAAGCTCTTTCTCTCTCATACTACATTTTGTCCTTCCACTAAACAAATCCTTGATACAATTTCTCTAACAAATCAAAAGTCTCTGCCATGGCTACTACAGAACTATTATGGACAGGCGCTATATTTTGTTTGAAGTACGAATCAAAAGGTAAAGATGAGGTATGTAAACTTTATATGTAAACACAATTGAGCTATAGTTAATGAGAAGAGCCCAACTCATTATTACCACTCATGTAAAATCATTATTTTGGCCATACTTGAAGGGTGGGGGGGGGGCGGGATATCGAAATTTTATACCATGATTTCACACGAACCAACCACCGTCATTATTTTTTTACCATCCTTTCGTTTGTTTTACCACCATTTGCATGCCTTCACCCGAAAAGCTCACTCTGTACAGAAGCGGTTACTCGACTCTCTGACGGTGCATTTTACTGAGTTGTTAGCTATGGGAGGCCCTGTTATACAGTACGAACCCACCACGACAGCCCTGTTAGAACTATATCTAGAAGTCTATCAAATTTTTCTGTAGGCAGGATGGCTGGGTTATTTTCAGAGGATCCAGGGATTTGATCAATAACAGGTTCTTCAATTTGCTCGAAACCTCCAGGCAGATCATTCCATTGTTCAAGGGGTTCGGATTCCAGTTACAGAGGAGGATATAACACAGGTTTCGGGTCTCCCTACCAATGTCATCCGCTGGTTCAGCCACAAACATATCATCCTTAATGCCCAGCAAGATTTCCTCTTTCCAGAAGAACAAATTGAGCTTAAAGGTCGGGGTGTCCGACTTAGCTTGTTGCTGCCTCCTTGGCCGAAAGTTGCAGAGTTTCTCAAGCACTACCTTACTTGTGAAGGCCGATACCAGGTAGTCTACCAGTACGATTTTGTCTTGTTGTCTCATTTACGATATGCTAGATTGGTGAACATTCCTTATTATCTTCTCAGATGTCTTAAAAATATGTCACATTACTGTAAAAAGGCTAAAAATCCTGCCCTTTCCCTCACCCATTACTGTCTCGCTCAACTACTTATTCAAAAGGGTTTTTCCCAACAAACCCTCTCCTAAACAACCCACCCATAGATCCCCAAGAAGCTGTTGAATATCCTGAAAATCATCAGGAACAACAACCACAAAACCCTCCAGACCCTTTGGAAGTACCTAACAGTCCGCCTATAGACCCAATCAATCCAATTAACCTTCCTACCATACCAAGCCCACCCCACATCCTACCAGAATCATCCACTCCTACCATTCATATCCTTAGTGATGATTCTGGACCAGACAACTCTCCCTGTCCCATCACTGAGGAAAATCCCCCACGCAAACGAAAGCTAATTCCTTTTTTTCCGCCCTTTTTAGAAAGAAAACAAATAAGGGCCTCAACAAGAGAAGCCACTACTACCATTGCCCCGAACCCCCAACCAATCTGGCTAAAACCTCGCACACTTCCAACCTCCCAAATTCTGGAATTTTTACCTATTCCACCCACGGGCACTGAAACACAAGAACCAGAGGTCCAGTGTGTTGCGACATCATCCTTTTCAAATCAAGTAGTTGAAACATAAGAACCAACTACTCATCAAGTAGCTGAAACAAAAGAACCAGCTACTCATTCAATAGCTGAAACACAAGAACCATCTACTCATCAAGTAGCTGAAACACAAGAACCAACTACTCATTCAGTAGTTGAAACACAAGAACCAGCTACTCATTCAGTAGCTAAAACACAAGAACCAGCTATAGTTGTTACACAAGAACCAACTACAGCTGAAACACAAGAACCAATTGGTGATATTGTTACTGAGATATAGGAATCAGATGCCCAGGGTGTTGCAACATTACTTTCTCTACAACAAGAAGCTGAAATAAAAGAATCAACTGTCGATCCTGTAGCTGCTCCAAAAGAACCACCTAGTGCAGCTGTGACTGTTACACAAGAACTAGTCACCCCTCTTCTAGAACCAACAATGGCCTCTGTGTTACAAGAAAATGAGTTCCTAAGGTCTGAACTGGAATCCTACAAGCAAGAGCTAGTCATGATAAAGGAAGCCCACGAGAAGGAACTTAAATTGTACACCCTAGCTTGCATGGCGACCATGACAGAGGAAAATACAACAAAGAATCAGTGTAGAGAGTATATGTGCAGTCAATATGGGGACATCTATTATCAAGCAGGCTACAAAGTAATTCAAATTCCAATTCTAGGAGCTTCCCCTGCACCTACGAATTTTGCAGTCAAAGAAGAAAACCCTGTTGTTACACAAGAACTAGCAGGACGTTCCAAAATTAAAAATGAACCCTGGCCTACAACAATTGTTAAATCTAAAGCCCCTGTTTTTGTTAATAAAGTTGTACAAACATTGCTTATTGATGAGTCTACCCCTCCTAGCTAGATAAATACCCACACCCTTGTGGAACAAGCCACTCAGAACCTACCTCGGCATATCACTTGCGATGCTGAAACACAAACTCAACCATGGGATGAGCAGGCAATAATGGACAAATGGAAAAAAGAGTCTACTGTTACACAGGATAAAATCCTGCAGGAGCACAAACTACTTTGGCTAAACCATATCTATTCAAAATGGGAAGCTTTGGAGAAAACACGCCACGAATCTCGTACCCTTAAGAAACAGAATAAAGAGCTAAAAGACAAATTGCTCCTGATGTTTGACTTGGCATGAAAGTTTTTGGCTGCAAGGAAACCATCCTGTAATTACTCTATGTTCCTCATGGAATGACTTACATTTTTTTAGATTAACTCAGTCAAATAAGGCAGACCCCATGCAGTGTTAAATCCAACAGATTTTGTTAGAACCTTTGCAGAAGCCTCTGCTATGGATCAACACCTCCTCTGTTAGGTATATCTTAATAATCAAGCCATCCCTGAGAACCAACAGCTTAACCTTAACCCTCTTGTTAGTGATATCCAGATTCGGGCACTCACCTCCTTCCTCAACAAACAGATCATATGGCAGAATGACTTCATAGCTGCCAAGCATAACGAGGATAACCGCCTTCTCTGGATACGGCCAAAACCAAAAAATGTTGCCACCTTTGTTGCAGAGTATTATCAGTTTTTGAAGAAACCAGGGATGACTCAATACATTCAGCAACTACAGACAACAGTGCTTCAGGATTGTCAACATTTCATTAAATCCACAGAGATCGCTGCCCTACAAGAAAATAACATGTTTTGGCAACAATTTGCTGAGAAAAGATAGGAACACAATCCCTTTAGCCCCACTAATCTTGAGACAACAATCTCCAGGGTACCTAGCTACATCAAATGTGTTCAGCAATGTGTTGAACGCTGGATAGGTTATCTGTTTCATTTTCCTATTCTGTGGATGCCAGCAGAGAAATATCAAGTTCATCATAAGTTGCCCAAGAAGGCCGAAACAACAGCTTGGCAAAGGCTACAACGTGTTCAAGGATTCAGAGCTCCAACAGATAGCACTTTCCATAGCTACTGCTTAAGTAACTTGCACGCTCAGAGTCAGTATCCAGATTCTGATTCAGATTGAATTTGCCTAAGGACATGCAACCTTTTAAGTTGGGGGGGATGTTAGGACACTATAATGTACCTTTTTGTTCACACTTTTTGCTACCATTACATCCTTTTTCCACTCACATTTAAACTTACATTATCACCTTACCCTATCTTTCCAAAGGTATATAACGTCTCTTCTCTTTACTATATGTGTAATTTGTTTTGCATATAATTTTACATTACTCTCATACTTAACCGTTGATCAGAAATATATAAGTGTTGAAACAGTGCGAACTATAGATTATCATTGTTGTTTGAAGGTCCGTTGCTGAAACAGTCAAAAGTACGCAAACCCCGTGGCTGAAACAGTCTGTGGTCTACGATGCTGAAACAACAACTCACACAAGAAGAAGCTGTTACACTCTCTGTGGTCTATGATGCTGAAACAATAACTCACACAAGAAGAAGTTGTTACACTCTCTATGGTCTACGATTTTGAAACAACAATTCACACAGGAAGAAGATGTTACACTCACCACAACAGCCACACCTTGAGCCAGAATTAACCATCGTTGTTGCGTGAGACCACATTGCTGAAACAGTCAGAACGCAAATCCCATTGTTGAAACAACTTGCAATTTGCGATGCTACAATAGTAACAGCAGTAACAAGAAGATAAATAAAGAAGTTGTTACTCCAGCTGCAACAACTACACCTCATTCAGCACCATTTCAATTATTGTAATAGCATTCTGTTATGGGAGATTAGGATATCTTATTCTAGTATAGAAATTAGATCTGACTAAGAATAGGATTCACATGTGCACATGTAATTTGATGATCAAATTGTATCGAGGGGATTCTCCTCTTTAAATAAGGGGAAATCATCATTAGAAGGAACATTTTTCTTGGCTAAGAAAGGAATCACAGGGAAGGACGTGTTTACTTCAGACATTGTAACATGATATAGTTGACAGATGAATAAAAGATTGTTCTGAGCATTCCTTCCTAGTTCCTTTCATTTCTGGGGAATCTTGTGAGAAGGGAGGGCCCACCTTCTTCACAAGATTCACCCATTCGTTCTATAGTGTGCTAGTATTATTTTTGTTTGTGCCTTGATTAAATTATGTTTTGTTGAAACTCTACTTTACTGAACTCTGTTTTGCTGAAACTCTGCTTTACTGGTTATTACATTGTTTTCATATAATTCGTGCTTGGGTAACTGTTAATCATTCTAGTTAGCAATCATGTTTGGTGAATTTATGAAAACGTGATAATCAGAGACATGTGTTGAAGATTCTTGCTTATAGAATAGGGTCATGTTCTCTGTTAAGAGATAGTTAGCCTTCAGTGCATGTCAATCATTTTTTATTAGTAATGAGTTCATAAAAGTGTGCTAATCGGAAACAGGTGTTGAAGATTCCTGCTTGGTGAATAGGGCCCTGTTCTCTGTTAAGAGATAGTTAGCCTTTAGTGTGTGTTAATCATTTCGATTAGTAAGGAGTTCATGAAAGTGTGATGATCAGAAACAGGTGTTGAAGATTCCTGCTTGGGGAATAGAGTCCTATTCTCTGTTACATAATAGTTGGTCTTTCCTTTTTCAGTTCCTGGGTTGTTATCTCTTAATGTAATCCAGGATTCTTTGGATAATTGTTTCTTTAAACTTGAATTCTGTAATAGGTAGGTTGCTTTTCTGTAATTCAAAGTAGAACTTCAGTTTGTTCAAGGCAAGGTGTGATTAATATACTTTGACTACAACTCTAGATTGCTTTTGAGATTGAGAATATATAGTGTGTGATTACCTTTGAAATAAACAGACTTCCCTGGGTTGACAATTTATGTAGCACTTGGTTGTTTAGTTAAATAAGCAATTACAAAACCAAGAGTGCAGTGGATGGACAGATTAGCAGATAAAAAGACAGGCTTGTTGCCAAAGGCTTTCAGCAGGTGCATGGTATTGGTTATGATGAGACCTTTGCTCTAGTAGAAAATATGGATTCCATACGATTGGCACTTTCCATTCCGACAACCAAGGGATGGGAAGTCCATTAGATGGACATGAAGAACCCAATTTTTCATGGTGATCTCTCTTATGAGATCTATCTGGAAAAGACCCAGGGATTTATGCAGGACTCATCTTTGGTCTGTCGACTGAAGAATTCCCTTTATGGCCTCAAGCAGGCTCTGAGGGCATGGTATGCCAAGATGGACTCCTACATATTGTCACAGAAATTTGTGCATTGTAAATCAGAACCGAATGTCTACAAGCTCAGGATAGTTGATTCACTTCTACTCTTAGTTTTGTATGTTGATGATTTGTTGATCACCGATTGCTCGACATCAACGATTGCTCCAGTCAAGAGGATTCTACATGATAGGTTTTTGATGAATGACATGGGTCCACTACACTTCTTCCTTGGACTCGAGATCAGTTAGGATGAATCAGGCATCAAATTTTCTTAGGCCAAGTATGCACGAGATCTCCTTGTGAGATTTCACATGACATACTACAAGTCTACTCTGACTCCTTTCCTATCAGGAGGCAAACTTGAGGATGTGGGGAGACTCCATTGGTTGAAAACACACTATATAGACATCTAGTGGGGAGCTTGTTGTATCTCACACACTCTAGACCAGACCTCTCCTATGCAATCGGTGTAGTTTATAGGTTCATACATGAGTCGCATGAGCTACATTGGAAAGTTGCAAAGCGTATCCTTCAATACGTACAGGGCACCATCACCTTTGGGATTCATTATGCAGTAGACTCTACATTAGATATCATCGGGTTTACTGATTCTAACTGGGCTAGCGAAAACATTGATCATAAGTTCACATATGATTACTCACTTAGTCTTGGTTTCAGGCCTATCTATTGGTCGAGAAAGAAGCAAGATGCCATTTCTCTATATTCAGCTGAGGCAGAGTACAGAGGGGTGGTTAACATAACCATTCAGGCTATGTGGCTACAATATTTTCTCACTGAGTTGGGCATTCAATTTCATCGATCAATCGTCATCTGGTGTGACAACCAGAGCACTCTAAAGTTCTGCAGAGATCCAGTTCAGAGGCAGTAGATGGAGCATATTGAGATCCACATGCACTACATTCGGGACTTAGTACATGAGGGGATAATCAACCTACAATTTTGTCCTTCATCAGAATAGATGGTAGACATATTCACCAAGACCTTCAATGAGAATAAGTTTCATTCTTTGCAAAGTCGTCTTGGAGTGAAGGACACAGTTGCCTAGCAACTGTAGTTCTTTTTTTTTACATACATTGTACCTTGAGGGGGGGGGTTTCCCAGGAGGTTTTTCCTCTTTGCTCACTTTATTTCAGTGTATCTTTTTTATTTGGGTACCTAACATGGTCTCATTTTCAGGACCCATTCTTTATTTTCACCATAGTGATGTTCAAGGGGGGTGTTGGAGTTACTTCACATACACCTAGGAATTCTTTTTCCTAAGGTTTTTCCTTGTTTATTAGCCATAATTAGTCATTATCCAATCTCCTATATTTTAGGGGAGAATATTCCACCTGGATAATATTTTCTTTCAGTTGACACTTTAGTTTGACTAGTTGAGTTGAGTCTAGATGCTACATTGGTTTTGTCACCATGCAACATTGGGATGATCACCATGCTAGTGTGAAATTTCCTTGGGATCGTCACCAGACTAGTGCATTACCCTTGATTCCCTAATCTACTCATCACTACACTATGTTCAATAAGTTAACTGAAGATCGGTTGAATAGTTAACTCAGCTAGGTTGAATTTTGGTTTTGGGATGAACTACATCCCTCTCATTGTATCTAGAGACAAGTCCCAGAATACACTAAAGTTCATTAGTGGGAACATGACCTAGTCTGTTAGGTCGAGGTCGAGGAGTTTCACCTGCTCAACCTTTCCTTTGAGATCACCCACGATCTCAACCCGGGGATCACATGGCTCATCCAACACTACATCTTTGGAAAATGAACTCCTGCTTCCTATAGCTCTCAGCATAGTGACTCTAGACTATCAACAAAGTTCAACATGCTAATTAGGATTCAAGGTCATGACTGAGGTTCAAGGGATTGCATAAGCGTTACTAAAATTTAGAAATCTAAAGGCACTAAGTTTTCTCTGGGAAACAATACGTCTTACACTGAGTTCAGCCAACCTTATACTTAGGATTAGCTGGAAATTTCTATAATAACTGCTAAGGCCACTCATCATTAATCCTATAGATGCAACCGGGAGATGATTTGTTCGATGGGACTATTAATAGGGTAAATCTATCAGATGATTATGAAAATTACTGAACAAATCGGTCAGGGATGTGGACAACTTTATACCTTACCGTTTGAACGGTGGAGAATCCTGGCGTGAATAACAATTGCTTCTTCGTATATCGTGGCTTTATGTTCTAACAGATTTTGGACGGGTCACTGCAGCGATTATAAAGGCTATGGCTGGACCAGGTTAGTGTGGCACATGGACTAGGATTGCATTCAGATTTGCCATTCTTCGACCACAATGGGGTCCACGTCACATTTAATAATTGTCTTTAATGGACTCATGGATTTTCTAATCCTACACTGTTGAGTAAGCAGTTCTGCACCAAATTAATACTTAGACGAAAAATTGAAATACATGTAGCGATGCAACAATGCACACTCCGACTTTATTAATTGAATTAAAAAATAAAACTTTTGCAGAAATTCAAATATAACTACTATACATGCTCCTTTGGACTAGAGAAACAATCCTTTAGCTCAGTGCTGAGAGATATAGGGTTTCAGGTGAGAACCTTTCACCCATTCTGGTCAAAGTATACTATCTAGTTGTGTTAGTCTTACTACATGTTGGCACAAGGGAAGACCTAGGGTTCAACTCTCAAGAGCGCACCAACAAAACCCTAACTACCGACCCTTTCGACAACACCTGCGAAGCAGATGAAGTCTCACCCGAGGTAGAGGCAGGGGTGGTTGCAGGACTCAAGTGTCTAAAAACTTAGCTGGGACAGATATCTGTGATTCTAATACTTAACAGAGCACTTAGCTGTTAATGTTCATCAATATCCAGTTCTTAGTTACAGTACAGTAAAAACCCTAATTACAAAGCATCGAAGTGTTCAACCAGAGCTAAGGTATTCAAGCACTAATCACATCCACATAGTTCAGATCTAACATTCATCCATATTAATAAGCACAAAGAATCAACAGATATATCTATCATTCATCTATATTAAATCACTAAGAAAGTAAACACATAAACACATCAATACATCGCACAAAGAAAGGAAACACGACATGTATGTGGTTCACCCCCACCCTGGGGCTACGTCCACCAACTCTTCTCTTATTGATTATCTTTGGTCAAGCTTCTTACGGGCACATGGAATCCAAGTCCTACTCCGCAGAAGACAGGAGATCTGCACACACTTCGCCAGATCCTCCTTCTTCTAACTAGGGTACAACACCATGCTTTTACATAGTCTCTTACAGCTACTTTCACTTAGCCTTGCAAGCCTCACACAGTATGCACAAAGCACTTACAATTCCCACTTGCACTTAGCACAACATCACATAGATGTATATCTATATCCTCACATCACCTAGACATCTATTTATATTACAAAATTGGGCCTCTACATGGGTAAACCCATGGGCCGACATTCCCATACCTGTTACATAATCCCCAAAACCCAAAAATCCCTAAAACGGGCCGAGATCCCGCGATCTCTGCTTTGTCTTTCGCTCCACCTTCGACAGCCTTTCGAAGTCCCAAAAATAGGTCACATATGACCAAGAATCTTCAAAACTTGGTCAAGGGCCAATAGGCCCCCAACACTCACCTGTGACTCATCCCGAGTCACTCTGATCTGGGTAACTCTACCTCAAAATCCTTGATCTTGTCTTGATCTTCTTCGACTTGTTGTTGTGCCACAGCCTCCTGTTCAGCAAAATCTTAGATGACTGCTTCATTGACAGGTCCCACTAACCGTTGTTCAGTTGCGGTGACAAGTTTCTTCAGTTCTTCTCCTCATCCTTCGATCTATACGAACAATTGGAAAGCCTCATCTTGTATAGGTTGGAGCCTTTGAGTCACTTCCATGACCTTGTTGTCACATATCCACTACCATAGTCAAATTTTCGTTAGTTTCTGCAGAATCAGAGCCCCCGAATTACCTATGGAGGCCTAGCGCAAGCTAGCTCTTTCTCTCTCTCTATGTTCCCATGTGATCGTGGGTCATGATCACAGGTCAAATAATCATGGTGCCTCTTTGTATTTCATGCCTCAGTGCTACAGTGATGTTGAATCGTTCAACTCTGCAACCACCAAACCCCAGCAGGGTTAGCAACTGGCCAATAGGGACGAATCCCTACAGGGTTAACAGATAGCCATTAGGGACGGCCCTGTTGTGCGGTTGAGTGGAGTATAGGTGGTGAGAGGGGAAACAAGACACGGTGGGCGATGTGACAGGAGACGGGCCCCACTTCACACGCCACACCATTTCGAATCCCCCCCCCATTAAAGGAAGAATGGTAAGGGGGGTCCGAAATTTGCCTGAATGTCGTTGATCAAGATGAATAGATCATGACCATTCCCGAGTTTCACGTTCGATTCCAGATCCTTCCCTCACCGCTAAAGGCAGAACAATAAGGGGGCTTCGGAATGAAGCCTCAGCCATAGATCTGGGTGGGTGGACCTTGGTCATTCAGATCTTCTTGCCACTTACCCTAATTCTTGCCCCGGCTTAAAGTTGACGTCTCTTCTCCACATCTGATGGTCATTATAGACCTTGAGATCCCCCAAAGGAATCTCGTCCATTCATCGAGACTTAACCGCATGCTAACATCTCGATATTTATAAGTCAGGATTTATCAAGGCGAGAGTCCGACCTCTTGTCAACGGAACTCCCGAATCCCCGATTCCCGATTTCTTGAAACGGGTAATCTCTTGACACATAGCCTCCCGAAATCGATCGATCTACGACTACTTCGGGGTTCCCATCATGGAACATCCCGATCTCTCATCACCAAAACTCCTGAGTTCCCGTTTCCCGATTTCCTGAAATGGGGAAATCTCATGACACGTGGCCTCCTTTAATCGGACAACCCAAATCTATTTCAGGGTTTCTACCATGGAAGGCCCCGATCTTTCGTCACCAGAAATCCTGAGTTCCTGATTCCCGATTTCCCGAAATGGGGAAATCTCATGACACATGGCCTCCTTTAATTGGATGACCCAAATCTATTTCGGGGCCTTCTCCCTTATCCACTGGGGGTTTAACCCTCAGGTATTTCCTGATAGATCCAATGACTGTCAGGTTTTCTAGCTGAGATCTAATGGCTCAGATAGGTTCCTAACTTGTGCCTTCTCCCACGACTTCCTGGATGGGAAAAAATCAATTGTCCATATGTTCTCATGGACCTTGAGGATCTACGATTCTCGATATCTTTGCTACCCACGAAGACACAGAAAGGCAAAGAGGTAAGGTATTTAACCCTCTACTTTCTCCTACCAATCTAACAGTCATGGGTGACCACAGATTTCCCGACAGGATCTCGTCCGTCGATTAACTCCTATTCAGGGTTAAGGCGATTGACACTCCAGTTCCTTCTTCCAATATGATGGCCGTGAGTGACCACCAATCTCCTGATGGGACCTCATCCATCGATTCAATACTTACCAGGGATTTCTTAAGGCCTTGCACCTTCACGTCCCTTTTCCAGGTTCTTGATGGCTTTTTCAAGAAGGGTATCTCTATGGGAAGGTTTACCTAGGGTACTATCTGAGGTAGTTAAGGGTATCTCTCTCTCCTAAGAACCAGGCGTGAAGTCTGAATTAGATCAACATTCATATAAATAACAATTTAAGAGAGCATAAGCCACACGTAGTCTTTCCATATAAACATACAACTACCAGTACTGATCAAGACACCATACATACATTCTTATAATGAAGTCATTCATGATTTCACAGCTTATGATCATAAATGTCAGCATACATATATTTCAAGATGTCAAAGGAAAAACACTTATCAGAAAGTAACACCAGGGGTTATGCAACTGCTGAGAGGGGTACTCGTTTCCATCCAACTATAGGCTCAGCGACTCCCAGCGGATTTACCACTAGCCACCCTCGAGATGAGACCATGATGCTGTGAGACTGTGTCTCTATTTTCCAGTTACCAGGAGCGAAGGTTACTCTTCTTCCTCTCTGCTATCACCCCCTCTGCATATTGCCAAAGTTCTCTTTTTCCCCTCACGTCGTCCACTCCTATCGCTTCTCCCCCATGCCTTATCCTCTTGCGAGGTTACGTGTGGCACGATTTCCCCCACGCTAGTCAGACATAACGGCTCTATGGATGGGCGGTTCACCTCCCCATCCCTCACTAACTCCTAAGGAGCCATCTGCCTACTAGCCTGTGAGACATTTAATTCGGGGTGAGCGAGCCGCTTTTGGTTCTCCGGGCCAGTGGAGTCCAAATACGGTATTGATTCTCGGTGGAAGTTAATGCCACCTTTCCAGGCGCCTTCCACTACCTTTCTGCAGCCATCGTGGTCTCCTTTTCATCACATCCCCTCTCAGCAGTCTTGCAATATATATATATTCATAATATTATTCACACTCATCGACCTTTTTCACAAGGTCCATTCACATCACACATTCACATTTCTGAGTTTTCCACAATACTTGGCCAGTATAGTTATTTTTATAGACTGGGGGAAACAGGGTGTTACACTTGCTCTGAATGGTATGGATCTGCTACTAGGCAGTGCGCTTCTCTTGGGATCACTTCATCCTTTCAACAACTGACAGGGGCTTCAACTGTGCCTATATTGTTTCTGCTTGATACTTCGCTTCTTGGATCTATGACTCCAATGCCTTCAGTTATGGATTCTTAGTGATTTTCTCATACGTCTAGGCACTGCGATCACTCATTTTATTGCATTCCATGGAAAGGGCCTTTATTCTCTCAACTATGCTCTGAGCAGTTGCTTCTCTTTGATCTCTTACATCCTGTGGAGTTTCAGGCACTGTGTGGAGATCTAGGTATAATATTCTTTGTTGTAGCTGCTAGATAGCTTCTGTGAGATGCTCGACTTGGTGCATGACTCGATATTCTGCCTTTATCTCTAATCCTATCACAGAGAGAAGTGCTCTGTTGACTTCTTCTTTCACTTCGCGTTTCTCTATGAACAATTATTTTTTTTCTTACTGCATCTATGTTTTCTCCTCTTCAAACTTTCCCTGGACAACAACCTTCTCTTGCTTTGCAATGTGACATTGTTCTATGAGTACTCCTTGCACTTTCTTCAAGTCTTGGGTGACTTGTTCTGTTTCTTCTTGTGCTCATTAAAGGTGAGCTTCAGTTGCATCTTCTAGTCGGCAGAGTTGGGCTAGCTCATCTCCCAACTCTGGTTCTTTCGATGGTAGGGGCGCAGTGGAGACTGCACGAATGGACTGAAGGGCCTGTTGTACCCCTCAAAGTTTAACCTCAATTATGTTTTACATTTCCTCCTTCTTGGATTATTTCTTCTCCACGATTTCCTGTGAGGCGTCATTTAGAGCTGCTATGATGAAGTCAAAATCATCGGTAGTGAGTACAGTCTGCATCTTGGTCACAGGGGTTCTTGATTTCTTCTGGGAAGAAGTTTTCAGGGGAGAAACCTTCCTTTTCTTCAGAGGATCGGCCTTATCTCTAAGCAATTTTACTTCGCCTTGCTTCTGTTCATCTTCCTTTCCATTTATTTCTTCCACTTCGTCATTACCCCCTTGGCTAGGTGATACTGAAGCAGTCTTCTTGGAGGCACTTATTAAGTCTTGGACCTCTTCGATATTCTTCCTTTTACTAGTTTTAGGTGTGTCTTATTCTTTATGAGCATCCTTTGGGCTGTCCATTTCAGGGTCATACATCTCTAGAGGGTTGGTGGGGATAAGGAGGTCTATGGACCAGTCCTTAGTGATTTCCTCAAGGTCCTCTTCCATGAGCTTGTAGTACGATTGAAGCTTCTCCTTATGTTCATTTTCTTGTGTTGTAATGTAGATGAAGTGTCGATCTACGTGAAACTTCATTAGGGGTTGGAACCTCTGTAGGGTGTTCGGAGTCATGCAAGGTTCATCTTTGATGGCTCTCTTCAGCTGGAGGTAATATGTATGAAAAACAACGTTCGACTGCCATTGTTTCTTCATATCACTCGAGTACCAGAGTGTGGTGAACTTCGCAGCAAGCGGTTCGAATGACTCGATGTCTGGGAAGGTAACACCTTCCAACATATCCCAAGCAACAAACGTGATGAGGAGCAGGAGCCAGCTAAAGTGGAACTCGTAGCCCTTATCCTGTGCTTCACGGTAGTCTAGTTTAAGTTGATTAACTAGGTACTTCGCCCAGTTCATTTGTAGGCCTTCCACGCACTTCCCTACTGTTATTGGAATAATCGGTAGGTGCAAACACTAACAGATCTTCCTATATCCACCTGGATCTAGAACAAAATAGGACAGGACATGACTCTTTCCCGAAGTTTTGACCATTGAATTAGCTAGTAGGGAGGAACAAGTAACATACCTTTGTATTGCTTCCTAAGGTCTCTGTTGCTCTCGCTTCGCTCTGGTGCTCTCATGAGGTCAAGACCAAGACAACACAAACCAACGAAAGTGAAGATAGCAAAATATATTCAATTTTCAAGTTATGTATATGATCAAGGAATTACACAATAAAGTAATAATGACTTTATGGGAAAAGGACATGTCGATGTATCATATTAATCGAAAGTAGAAGATACAACCTGATCGCCTTGATGTCGCAAGCTTCCATTCGGTGGCTCTCAGCTCTAACACACACACTTGCTCGATCCTTGCATGAAGAAGATCAAATCCCTCTTGATAGACTTGCTAGAGTCTCCAAGCTCCTATTCAAGCTAGGTCCTTCACACAATTCTTTTACCAATTCTCCAATGAATCTTGCTTAAATTTTTCCATGAGAATTCCATCAATATACAGGAGAGTATGATATGGTTACTTGGATAAGAATGATCCCACAATATCAGGGAAACCAATAAAAGGATAACCATTCGAATGCCAACCCATTCTTCTATAAGATTCCCTTCTAGAACCATCGAGACTTCATCTTTTTCCAAGATTTAGAACAAGTTCGCACCCTAGCTATGTAGCACAGTGTGAGAAGTTCACACCTTAGCTGAAGGCAGCCTGCAAGAATGGGTCATTCTCGCACCCTAGGATATTAGCAGCCTGTGAACTCTCTTCAAAAGTAAGTTTTCTGGGAAGAGATGAATGTCACTTTTCTTAGGAGAAAGTTCTTATGAGGATCCTAAGTACACCATCATCAATACACCATAAAGATTGACCAAAATCATGGGTAACAGAATGCCTCCCAAAGTATGAGGCCAGAATCACTGACAGTCGAAAGACTTTGTAAATTTCACGTGTGTGTCAGAAACCAGAAGCGCACCTAATCGGAAACCTACGAAAAACCAAGCATCTGCAGAATATCATATATATTAATTCTGAGGTAGGCATTCCCATACTCAGATCACAGACAAATGACATTGTAGACATAGGTCATAGCCACCAATCATACACTATGGATCCATGCCATCAAAATATAGCATAGCCACTAAGAATACATAGTGGATCTATGCCAGAAAATTCAAATTAAGACGACATAGCCACGAGACATACAAAGTGGATCTATGTGTCACAAATTATACATATTCCATCGCAACCTAGACAAAGAGATGATATCTAGGGTCTTCAATCTCGTCGCCCAAAAGTATGAATCTAACCATGTGATTATATGTGTTGAAGTTGAACATGATAGAAACCACTTGATTACTGGTCATTGATGAAACCATTAACAAGTGTGAGGGAAATCACCATTAATGTCAATGACTCCCAAGGTACTCTAGTACAATCCTTCAAATGTGAATGAATGAGTTGAGGTCGAACATCCAACAGAATGTTTCGATCAGGGGTCAATGATGTAAACCCATTGTCGAAAGTGAGGAAACCTGCCATTGAGGCATGCAAGTTCCAAGGTACCAAAAAATTTCTAAGTCTTGATTCCGGATAATGAGCTGAAGTTGATGGAACAAAACTCATCACAGGAGGGCCTTGATGTATCCCCCATCAATGACACGAAATGAGTAACAGATTTTGAAGGTGAAACAGAGTATGATATAAGTTGGACTGGACACAGGGAAGGCCGACACGGAGAGAATGGACAACTGCAGATGACCGAATCAATAGAGGTTTCATATGAACTTCTCTTGAACATATGAATGACACGACCAATGATTTGGCAACATTGACTCAGAGACGAAACAGGGTATGACCTTGTAGCAAATCGCATGAGAGACAAATGGATTTCCCAAACTGGCTTCAAATAATGAATAGGGGGTATCATGTTCAAGAGTGACACTTACTGCCAATCAATATGAAGATGAGAACATATCCCTTTCCCAAATTTTCCCCCACCATTTCTAGCAAGTACCTCTTTATTTTTACACAAGCTTGAGGAGGATAACATATGCTTGTTGATATAAGCTTATCCTTCGGAGTATGTTTAACGAACCCTAGGAAGGAGTGGTTCGGTCCCATGATAGGTCTGTCCATGTTTGTTTAACGAGTCCAAATATAGAAAACACGAAGGTTTTTCATGATTATAGAGTCTGGAAATACACTTAAAAGATAACTCTCTCAGTTCCTTTTTCGTAAAATAGTCTAATGAGACCAAAAAAGAGATAAATTATCGCCCACCAGATGCTTTCTTCAAATACTTTATCGAGCGTGAAAATAGCAAGGTCACTCGGTTATCTTTTCATGTTTAGAGAGTCTGAAAAGAGCTTAAAGAGGACTCCAGGGGGGTTCCTTTTTCGTATAACCTTGTTGATCCCGAAAAAGTGATAAAAGTATGCTCGATCGCATTCTCATGTATTTTCAAGCGTGAGAATGGACAAAGACCCAGCTTGAGGTTTTATACAAAACCCATAAAAAACAAACAAAACATGCGATGAAGAAGAAAAAATATGTCAGTATCCCTGTACATGAACATTGAAGTCATTACGCCTGCAAAAGTTGTACTCAAAAGGGCATTAGGGATTAGGTTTTAATAAATAAATAATTATAAAAATTCAATAACATGGTAAAAGTGAATATAAAGGGGTAAAAACTCTTTTTACCATATCATTTTAACTTTACCACTATTTGAGCCCAAAAACCCCTCTTTTACCCTGAAAATTTGGTGTCAGATTGCAGGAGTTATGAGAATCCATTCGACGAACCATCAGTGGCAGTGAGGTAGGCTCTTTGTCCTCTACTTTTTCATGGTTTAATTTTTCATTTTCATTGGCAAAAACCACCATTTTGAGTTTGTTTTGAGGGTTAATATTGCACTCATCCATTCTCGCAGGTGAGCTACACGGGACCTGCAAGAATGGGTCATTCTCACAAGTGAGCCCAAAGGCACCTACAAGAACCTCGCATTGTGCCTAAAGGGCACCTGCGAGAACCGCAAAGAGTAAATTTTTTTTTTTTAAATTTGCCCAATGAAAAGATACCAATTTGTGAATAGAGTTATTAATCTTCTTCTTGTGCTTCTTATGCAGGTATTTGGCCATCACCATGGTTCTGGAATGGCGTGAAAGGGAGCACGAAGAAGATAATGCCATTGCCAGAAATCATCCACCCACCATTGCCTCTTTGAAAAACTGTGGTCTTCTGAAGTACTTTCATATCCCGGGCATGAGGGCCCAAGTCAGGTTATTGGAGTACCTTGTGCATATGTGGGATCTGGATCAGAAATTATTCCATGTAGGGGTCCACACATTTTCCTTGGATATCGAGGACATTTACTTCTTGACAGAACTGTCACGACGTGGGTACCACGTGAACCTGACTGGTAGCAAAGGTGGTGGGCTGCCTATGAGTGAGTACTACCGCTTACACTGTGTTCCAGAGGAAGAGAGGAGCAAAGGGAAAGTAGCTATTTGGGGAGTGCGAGATTTGACCCTCCACACTATTTTTCTTACCATTTCTCGTATGGCTGGGAGCTCCACTCCTTACATGGCTCTTCAGATCTACTTTCAGTATGCCATAGAGTGTACTGAGCCTCGAGTTTTTAACTGGGCAGATGCAGTGCTTCGTAGCATGAAGAGGCAGTTGACCAAATGCAGGCGAGATAACCTGAAGCAATTTGGGTACGGATATTTTTTGGTATCCTTCTTTCTCGAGAGGGTTCCGTTACTGAGGCTGCAGGTTGAGTGGGATTTACCGGCCCCAACAGATCCAAGAATGCTAAGATGGTGTCATCTCATGGCCCGAAACGTAGCGAGACCAATTATCAAATATGATGATACCTTCCTCGACTGGTTACGACCACAGATGCTAATGGTCAACGATTATTCTTATGACGGGTTGGATTTCCGAGGAGATCTAGACTTGGTCCTGCCCAAGGGTGCTCAGTGGGGGGAACTTGGTAAGAAGTACACATTTTTTTCTTTTTAAATGTTTTTGTGATTTTTATCATTTGCAAATATTTTTTATATGTTCATCCAAGGACTAAAAACAAAATTCATTTTTGATGACATAGATGTGGGACCTTACCGACCTCCTAGTACTTCTCCTATTTAGTGGCAAGGAGAGGTGGCGCTAGTGCCACGATGGGATGTCGAGGATTATGAAGCGGTGGAACAAAACCTAGAGGGTTTGACAACAGATATTCCAGACATGCCTCTTGGAGAGGTTCCATGATGTTATCAGCGTCATACAGTAGGAGTGTCAGAGTCCATTGGCCGACTGCTTTGTAGGGTTGCCTGAGCAGTCATTTTTTACCGTGAACATCATCCATGATGTCACTTTGTATAAGCTATGAGCTTCAGATTTTGAAATTTTGGTCCTCGGACAAAACCTTTTTGTAAAAACTCTTTTGATCGTTATATATACATACGGCTTCTACCAGTTTATCTTGTGTTGTATGAAAATTGATGTAATTGATTTATAAATGATCCAAATGTCTGTCTAATACATAGTTATCCAATGTATTAGTTAATGTATTTAGACATATAGGAATATGTTGATATTCAATATAATCAAATTAACGTTCCAAGAGGCGAATTCACAAATACACCCGTAACAAAGTAGGACTTCGAATAGTATAGACATTACTTAACTGTAGTACTACAGCTGTGAATCGAGTCGCACAACCAAATGATGGATTTCGAGCGAGATAGCATCAATCAACAATTCAATAACGGCGCTATACTCTACAATATTGTTGGTCGCATGGCTGAGACACACACCTAGTAAGGAGACAAGTTCATTTGTAGGGGTGTAAATTGCCCATGCAGCGGAAGAAAGGTTCTGAGTACTGCGGCTAGCACCATCAGTGAAGCCAATGTAGGGTAGTAAAGACTTCGACATCTGGAAATCAAACACAACGTCACATAAGGGTAGAGACCAGATAACGACAAAAACAAGCTACAGTAACACACAAGAAGTATGATACAATAAAAATACAAGTACTTGTGCACAGGTAATTTTATGCATAGTACTTCTTCAAGTACAACCCATTCCTAGGTTCACTCAAAGGGATACCATCGTAATCTACTAAATCATAAGCCCCTTTTTCCAAAACTCATCTAACGATATAAGGACCTTGCCACATGTCTTTGAATTTTCCAGCTCCTAGCATATCTTGATCTTGTTCATAGAGGAGAACAAGATCTCCTTCGGAGAAAACACGAGGCTTGACATGTTTGTCGTATTGGGCCTTAACACATTTTTTCTGAGTTTCTATGACTAGGGTAGCATCGCGTCAAGTTTCATCTAATCGCATAAGATACAATAGACGTTCTTCCTCAGTAGAAGTGTTTGGTAGCAGTTCAACAGCTAGTTTTAAAGACGGTATCTCGCATTCAATCGGGATAATGGCTTCCAAACCATAGACTAACCGAAAAGGTGTAAACCTAGTAGCAGACTTGATGGATGCCCGGTAAGCCCACAATGCCGAAAACAACATTATGTGCCAACTTGTTTTGTGAATCCCTATCATTCGTCATAGCATAGTTATGAGAACTTTGTTAATTGCTTCAACTTGGTTGTTGACTTGTGGGTAATAGGGCGTTGAGTTTTCATGGCGAAGACCCAACTTTTTAGTAATTTCAGACATCATGAAGTTTCTAAAGTGGCTACTGTGGTCAGTGACGATAGCCCAGGGAACACCAAAATGAGCTACGATGTGATTAAAAATGAATAATGTTGCGGTCTTTCCAGTGTTTTCAAATGAGGGCATCGCCTCGGCCCATTTCATAAAGTAATATATGGCTACAATAATTTATCCATGCCCCCCGACTGAGTGGGGGTGACATGTCATGAAATCGATGCCCCATTTCGCAAAGGGACCAACAGAGACCACAGGGTGAAGAGGAGCGACATGTGACCGTATATTTTTATTATAGATCTGGCAAGCATGGCATTTTTGAATGGCGATTATACAATCGTTAAATAAAGAAGGATAAAAATACCCTGCTCGTATGATCTTCTGGGCAGTAGCATACCCAGACATATGACCACCACAAGCTCCAGAATGGCAGTCATTGAGAGCTTTCTTAGCATCTTCGAACATGAGGCAGCATCGAAAAACGGAGTCAATCCCTCGACGATAAAGAGTATCCCCAAGGATAATATATTGACGGGCTTGATAGCGTATTCGAAAACGGTCAGTACTAGACAAAGTTGGCCAGAAAGTTTGGGTTTGGATATATATGATGATATCACGATACCAAAGATCATCAGAGCTGATGAGGAAAAGGGATTCATTGGGTAATGAATCAGTGGCTACATTTTCCATTTCAGAATAGGGAAAGTCGCATATCAACTCAGCAAACACTAAAGACTTCTTGGACTTGGCACGTTCGAATTCCAAGTCAAACTCTTGGAGTATCACAATCCATTTGGAGTATTTTCCCCATAGCAATTGACGTGTGAGAATGTGTTTCATAGGGTTGCAGCTAGAAATCACTGTAGTCTTGCACGAGAGGATATAGTGCCAGAAGCGTTAGATGTCTTGGACGGCTGCCAAGGCCAGTTTTTTGACATGTAAATACTTGATTTCGGTAGGCGTTAGAATTTGACTCAAGTAGTAGATAACATGTTCATCGTTAGCATCATCCTCTTGGACGAGAACCATACCAATGGTGTAATCCAAGGCAGCAAGGTAGAGGAAATAATCAAGACCGTAATCAGGGGGAAAGAGAAGCGGAGCACGTGTTAGGGACAATTTCAAGGCTTCGAAAGCATTGTTGGCGATGGTATCCCATACAAACTCAGACCCCTTTTTTAGGAGCCACGTAAGTCCACGAGTTATCTCAGCATAATTTGGAATAAAACAATGAAGAATGTTTGCTTTCCCTTGCAAACTTTGTAACTGGCGAAGTGTAGAAGGAGGAGGGAGATTAAGGATTGCCTCAACCTTTAAAGGATCCACCCAGATCCCTTGACGTGAAACAATAAAACCTAGAATTCGGCGGGATTCCATGTAGAAAATTCACTTATGAGGATTCAAACGTATATGGTAGAACCAACAATGGACAAAAATGGCTTGGAGGTGGGTTGGATGATCGACTCGGGACATTGAGTGAGCGGGTAAATCATCCAGATATGGTTGAACGATGTGCTTGATATCATGGAAAGCATAAGACATAGCGCATTGAAAAGTGGCACCAACATTCTTGAGACCGAAAGGGAGTTTCCGATAGGCAAAAGTGCCCCAAGGAAAAATAAAAGTAGTCTTATGTTGATCCTTGGGAACAATGTTGATTTGATTATACTCGAAGAAACCATCCATCAGAGAGAAGATTTCACTTCCGGCACAATCGTCGACAATCTGATCAACGAAGGGGGTAGGAAAGTTGTCTTTGGGACAAGCTTTGTTGATATCCCTATAATCAACACATACATGAATTGTGCCTTGTTTCTTATCGATCGAGACAAGATTGGAAACCCAGTCAGTGAGATCCACCGGGTAAATAAAGCCAGCTTTGAGAAGTTTCTCAACTTCGAGCTTAATAGCAGCCACTTTACATGGGTGGACTAGACGAAGGCGTTGCTGGACGAGTTTAGCGTCGGGGTATGTCTTGATCTCATGTATCACAATGTCGGGGTTGATACCTGACATTTATTCGTAGCTCCAGGCAAATATGTCACGAAACTCTTTGAAAAGGGATGTGTAGGTGACGATTTCGTCAGAAGAACACGAAGCTCCGATAGGGACATTTTCAACAATCCCAGGTTTAACGGATATGTCGAGGGGAATAGTGGGTGAGAGATTGCTTAAGTTCCCTTCAGAAAAAACATCATGTGCGGACTCGGGAACGGTTGAGATGATGACAATGGTCGATGGGGTTGAGATCCATTGGTAGTTCTCAAGGGTATGTTGCTCCAAGAAGAGGATGGAACAATGATGTCCATCATCCCAAGGGGTGTCCTCCATGATAGACATGATCATCTCGTCTGTGGGAAAAATGACATGGAAAGGATCTGGAGATAACTCACCAAGAGAGGGGGTAGAAGGGGTTGCCGATTGAATGGCCTGATAGGTGGATTCCACTGGACTTAACCACATTTCATCGCCATAATGAAGATGATCTCTAGGGTCAAGTACTATCCATGGGTCGTGAGACGTAGGAATGTCATGAATCGAGGTGGAGATCATGTTGATTGAAACAACAGACGAGCATGGAACATCGGGCGGTGGAATGGGGAAAGTACCCATTAATGAAGAGTCTTTGAGAAGGCCTACACCAACGTTCTCATAACCCGATGGGGTTTTAGCGATCAACGACACATTTCCATTATGGGTATCAAAATCAAAGAAGGCTAATTGGTTGACAGTGACTACCTTCCCTTGATGCAGGAAACGTACCACATGGAAAAGGGTTGACACAATTGCGTGCATGGAATCGATTCAGCTGTGGCCAAGCAGAAGATTGTAATCAAGGGGAGCATCGAAGACTTCCACTTCCACTTGGACTGTTTTTCCTTCTAGCGTGATGGAAAATGAAGGAAGGACACTGTAGGGCTTAAAAATGGAGCCATTGAATACTTTGAGAGTGTTCTGGGATTCATTCAAAGAGGGAGATCCAATGGCTTTCCAGAAAGTAAGAGACATGACACACGTCGAGGCACCCTCATCGATAACAATGCGACAAATGTTTTTGTCAGAGACAATCACTTGTATCTGAAACGTGATTTTTTGTCAGAGACAATCACTTGGATCTAGATTAGGTGTAGTTTTGGTTCGCTCTGCTTGAGAAGTATTTTTTTGCTTCTTATTCTTACCCCTTCCCTTTTTGGATTTATTTTTACTGGCTAGGGTAGAGTGAACTGCATTTACCTCAGAAGTCTTGCTGATGGGAGGGGTAGGAGACGGAGCATTTTGAACATTAGAAGAAGTAGGTTTGGGGTTGGTGCTTGAGGCGGAATGTGGTTGGGCCTGGAAAGTGCCAATCACATCGTCGGCTGCATGTGAAGCAGCTAGAGTAGTTGAAGTGGCGGAAGTGGAAGGACGAGGTAAGTCAGGTACTGAGTTGTAAAGGGTACCCGTTTGTGAGTAAACGAGGTCAAGGGATTGAGCACGACTTACGGCCTGCTCTTACATGACTACTCCACCCATGGTGATGTCACGACTGATGTCGTTCACAAATGATTTAGTAAACCACTCTGCCAACAACTAATCAGGGAGTTCGAGTTTGATGAGATGTCATCTCCGTCGCCACTCATGAATGTGATCGGATATATGAGTGGCTTTGTTTTGTTTGAAAAAACTCAAAATCTTGGTCCCTATTTCATAATGAATCGGTAACTGGTAGTGCATGAGGAAAACCATAGCTAGGGTGTTGAAGTTAGAGAAGAAACCTTGTGGTAATTCTATATACCACTTCGCAGCAGAACCTGTGAGGGTTCATTGAAAAAAACGTAAATGAATAGAGTCATCCATCAACGAGTTGGATGAACACCATAGGTGAAAAGTCACGACGTGATTGTTCGGGTCCTCTCTCGGTTTTCAGTCGAATTTAGGGATGTCTGATGGTAGCTTGGCTGGTATAGTAGGCCATTGGGCAGAGTGACGAATTGGATCATTTAAAATCCTTGACAAATCCGAAAGATCCAAAGTGGAAAATAAGGGTAACTGTCGATTCACCTACGGGTATTGGTGGCTTTGGAGAGGAAGCCCCGTCGAAAAACCAATAGGACCATAAGCAGTCTGCATATAATGTGAAGACCCAAGAATATTTGGTGGTGGTTGGAGAGGATAGTACCTCATGGGATTGTATCCTTGAACAGGGATGTGAGCTTGAGCATTCGAACCCCAAATAGGATTGGACGTACCTGGATATGGTTGGCCTATATTAGGGGGTATAACGGATGCAGCTGGAAAATGTTGCCCCCCAGTCGATTGAGGAGGATGTTGTATCAGATGATGCCAAGACTGGTCCAAGGATGGAGGGATGGTTGGTCCATGAGGTGGGGTCGATACTCCTATGGAAGGTGGGGTTCCAATTGGGGGCAACGTTCCAATTGGGGGTTGTGTTCCAATTGGGATTTTTGTTCCAATTGGGATTTTCCCGCTGAGAGGGGGTTGAGTCATACTGCCTTGGTGAAATTTCCCACCGACGGGAATTTGGTAATTTGGTGTGAAGGACATAATAGTGCCACTAGGATTAAAAGTGCCAGTGGAGGATGAGAAAGGTCCTCCAAAAGGAAATCGAGGGAGTGTCGGAATAAAATTGGGAAGAGAGTTCCCAGAAGAAGAGGGACCACTAGGAGAGCCGGATGGGGTTTGTGGAGGAGTTGAAATGGAAGCATTCAATGCATGGTATACGGGCGGTAGTGTCGGGGTGATACTGGGCGTATGCGGTGTGCTGATGGGGGCGAGACTAACCGTGGTAATCCCGGTGTGAACACTCGTAGTATCTATGTGATGGGCCATTTTGATAGGGATGGTCAAGATATGGTTAGATCGTGGGGCGTCCATACTAGGAAAGTAATAGGCAGTAGTAAACGGTACTATCTCTGGGCTAGAGATTTCAGAAATCACAGGTGAGATGATTTCGGAAATCACAGGTGAGATAATGGTTTCAATGCCTGATCCTGCACCAAAAAGGTCCCGTCTAAAAATGCCCGTAGACCAAAGAGGATATTTGCCTTCTATGCTTGGAAAGGATCCAACCGGTGATCCAGAAGACACAACAATTAAGTCTCCAGAAGAATTCAGTCGCATAAACTATCGCTCAGAATTGGGGTGAAGTCGAAAGTCCTCTCAAGTATTGGTAATTCAGAAATGTTCTAGAGAGTCAGTTCATTCCACTTATGGCGTGGTAACGTCTTGGACTTCACTCTGCCGAGGAGATCCCTCATGTGAACTTGTAGCAAGGGTTGAGAACCTTCCATATGCTTTGGATATAAACCCTGCATTCTACGTGAACAAAGTGGAGGAGCTATTGTAAACGAGTGACAAACTTACGAAGAAAATTGTATGGTCAACTTTGGTAAACAAAAAACATGTGCTAGTAAACAAAATCTAGGAAACAATACCAAGCAATCAAGACCTTCTAATTCCAAAGTCACTAGTTGGTGATGAAATCCAATGTCGCAACAACAAGACGAGAAGGGGCTAGGCTAGGGTGGAAAAGTTACGCTGATGACCTGCTTAACGGACTTACACCTCGGTGAAAGCTCCCACACATAATTGTGGGTATACCCTCCAAGGAGCCCGAGTGAGTTTGGCCAACGTCGATTCCAGGTACCATGAAGACTTTCCCCTTCACAGTCACCTTGTGTAAGACTCTAGAAAGATAGGTCGCTAAGGTTACCACCGACAACAATAAAGTCTGGGGGGATAGTCGACAATCTGATCCACACACAAGGGTAGGGTATCTAGCCCGAAATCAACTCAAAAGGATTCCACTCATCATTTTGGGTATACCTCCAAGTGACCCCCGTAATATGTGAAATCTCTACACCGATATCAACAAAGCAGGGTGATTAACTCTATCAATATCAATGCGACCTTGTGTTTGACCCTTGTGTGAGAAGGGCTTCCCAGGACAAGATGTTGTAAATGGAATTTGACACTCCTTAACACAATATGCTATTGTGTGTTTTGTGATTTGGAGAGTGTATCTCTCTACCTATTCCAAAGCACTAGCCTAGCTAAATGTTGGTGTAATAGAGCCTTAGAAAAGAGTTACTAGTAAAATTTTACGATTGTGCAATGTTATTAAGGGCTGTTGTTACTCAAAGGAAGCAGCGATGAAATTGATGTTGTATGAGACTCTGACCCAACGATGCATGGATAAGAATGAAATATATCAATTTTTCGTTCAATGAATCCTATGTACGGGAGGGAAAGAGAAATTTTTCGGATCAAACTTGAACTACAATACACAATTTCATTTAAAATGCAATTGCAATGAATCACGCAAAAATAACAATTCTCTATTGTTTCTTTTTCAATAATTTCAACAATTGATTTTCAATAATTTCGAAGACGAAAATGCTTTTGAAAGAAAAATGTTGTTCACTTTTCAAAAAGGACCTACACCATGATGGTGAGAGTGAAGAAAACCAAAAACTATTGAACAAGCAATAGATAAAAACCCAAACCAATCTTTCAATGGAAACAAAAATAACAAGCAAACCAAACTAGTCTTTTCAATTGCATGAGAAAAGTGATCTTTCAAATAATGAGAAAATGATAAAGACAAAGAAGCTCAACTTTCAACCGATCATCGGTTCTTAACCAAACAAGCACACTCAGATTCCAAAATCAGAGAGTATATCTTTGCAGAGAAAAGTCAAGAAATGAAAGTCAAGAAAAATGGACAGGAAGAGCCCTTGATTTCATAAGACTATTCCTGCACAAAAACGAAGACAAGAAAACATCAACCAATGGTCTAAGAAGCTCTATTCAGGCACCTATAGTGATCTGGGTAGCTAAACATGCAAAAGTCTTAAAGCCAAAATTTAAAAAAAAAGGGTTTGTAGGCTAACAATGTTACACAATGCGAGAATGGGTCATTCTCGAAGGCTAGCTTTGAGAAGAGTGTGAGAACCTCACACTGGACCTAAAATCAAAGTGTGAACTTCATATATTCTCACAGGCCACTGTGGAGTGCAGTGCGAGAATGTCTGAAACTAAGCAAATTTTTGGAAAAAGACACAAAATTTGAAGAGGCCTCTGGACCCAGAGGGTCTATCAGGGTATCTTGAAGACTTAGAGATTGATATGAATGGAGAAGGGTAAGGCAAGAGTAAATGGCCAAGGAAAAACACCAAAAACCACAAAGAAAACAGGTTATCTCCCCAGTGGAGTCGCCAATTTTGTTATCGGACTAATCAGTAGGTGCGAACACTAACAGATCTCCCTAGATCCACCTGGATCTAGAACAAAACAGGACAGGACATGACTCTTTCCCTAAGTTTTGACCATTGAATTAGCTAGTAGGGAGGAACAAGTAACATACCTTTGTATCTCTTCCTAAGGTCTCTGTTGCTTTTGATTTGCTCCAGTGCTCTCATGAGGTCAAGACCAAGACAACACAAACCAACTAAAGTGAAGATAGCAAAATATATTCAATTGTCAACTTATGTATATGATCAAGGAATTACACAATAAAGTAAGAATGACTTTATGGGAAAAGGACATGTCGCTGTATCATATTAATCAAAAGTAGAAGATACAACCTAATTGCCTTGATGTCGCAAGCTTCCTTTCGATGGCTCTCGGTTCCAACACACACACTTGCTCGATCCTTGCATGAAGAAGATCAAATCCCTCTTGATAGACTTGCTAGAGTCTCCAAGCTCCTATTCAAGCTAGGTCCTTCACACAATTCTTTCACTAATTCTCCAATGAATCTTGCTTAACCTTTTCCATGAGAATTCCATCAATATATAGGAGATATTGAGATGGTTACTTGGATAAGAATGATCCCACAATATCAGGGAAACCAGTAAAAGGATAACCATTCAAATGCAACCCATTCTTATAGAAGATTCCCTTCTAGAACCATCGAGACTTCATCTTTTTCAAAGCTTTAGAACAAGTTCACACCCTAGCTATGTAGCACAGTGCAAGAAGTTTTCACCCTAGCCGAAGGAAGCCTACAAGAATGGGTCATTCTCGCACCCTAGGATATTAGCAACCTATGAAATCTCTTCAAAAGTAAGTTTTCTGGGAAGAGATGAATGTCACTTTTCTCGGGAGAAATTTCTTATGAGGAGCCTGAGTACACCATCATCAAGATACCATCAAGATTGACCAAAATCATGGGTAACACCTGCGAGGTCAATGACAAAGCTTGTGACCTGCATGGGTTAGTTCTTCCTTACTAGCTTTCCTACAATTAGTTGGCATGCTAAGCACACTGCACCATTCTGGATGGAAGCTACCTTGTAGCCTCGCGTCCGCTTCTCAACATCGCCATATGTATCCTTGATCTTCTGTGCTAGTGCGCGATCTGTGGCTTTTCCTAGATAGAATTCCTATGGATCATGTCCTTGCATACTCAATCTTGTGATCCTATGGATTAGCGTCGGATCGACTATGATACGACGGTCTAGCCATAAGTAGCCACCATGGTAACATGAAAGTAGTAGCTTGACACAGGCGTTCACTTTTTGGTGCCTTCCGAATTGTGGGATTTTCATTACATTCAGAAGGGTGGACTATGCGAGGTTCATCGTCTATTGCTGGGGGATGATATTCAAGTTCTTCCTCTTTGTCCTGGTCAGGTATTTATATAGGGCGAGCATGTTATGGTTCTTTCGATCTCCGAGGTTGAAGTCACTGAACTTCAACACTGCGTTCTTTTCTTGATGTTCTCGAATTGTGTGTATCCCCTTTGGGAGGTATGCAGTAACTATGGTGTACTTGAAATATCTTGGCAGACTGTCACATCTCACCGCGCCAGCCAGAGGTGGGATGTAGTCGGGAAATATGGTCAGGATTAGCTTCACATTTGCTACGTCATCTCTATGCGTGGCTCTCTTTTCTATAATGACTCGGGATGGTCCGGCTCCACGAGCAGTTGACGGAGAGGCTTTCACTCCTCTCGTCGATGAAAATTGAATACTTGCATACATTACTTTCTTGGCCATGAGATCAATGAGAAATTCTTTGATGATTTCCTCTATGGCGCTGAGCTTGTCCGACATGCACGCTCAGATCAGGTAACTCAGGTTAGAAGAGTAACTAGTTCATGGATGGGATGGATGGCAATAGCACGAGGATCACTGTGCGAAATGAACTATTATGCGGGCTCAGATAATCAAGGTTGGAAAAAGTTTTCTCGGTGCATGGCGCGATGGGATAAATAGATAAATTCGCAACAAATCTCTTGCAATGGGTGAGATGCCTTCATTAACTTATTTGTGTCTGTTAAGTCATAGTTCCAATAGTCTGGTGGCGAGTTGTCGGGCCATAAATTCCTTCCTACATGCTCGGGGCATCATTCTAACGATTATACTGTTCCCAATGGCTATATTTATTCAACCCGGTGAAGTTCCATGTGGCGTTGTTCTGATATCCCGACGAATTTCCAATTATGCAAATTTTCTTTCTACGAAGTTCCCTCTGGAACCTTCAGTAACTTTTCAATCTTGTCTCTCTTATTAATTAGTTTTCTATCCTTATTTCCAGTAAGATTTGTCTCAGTATTCCTTTTTCCATTCTGATTTTTATCTCCTTTTTGCATAGTAACTTCTCACTGTTGAGATTCTTTCCTAAGTTTCAAGGGTAACACTTCATCTGTATCTGGAATAGGTACTTCAGTCCTCTGCGAGTCTTCTTTTGTTCTTGCAACTTTGAAATCCCAGTCTCTGGTGTTAAATAGCTTCGATATATTCTCCCATTATTCAATCAAGTGTGTGATCCTCTTAGTCATGAAATATTTTAATTCTTTCTTCTTCTGCTCTAAGACTTCTTCTTCCTTCCTTATGGTCTGATCTCTTTCAATCCATGGTTTTCCTAGTAACATAGCAAATGGAGCGTTGTTCTCAATAAATTTAACAACTTCAAATTCTTCCTCTTTCGAAGTTCCATTGGCACCCATAGATATCTGGGTGAGCTTTCCACATAGGTTTATCAGCTTTCCTCTGAATTGTCCTATTCCTCCCAATGAAGGAATCATAGCAGGATTTCCTAAAGTTTCCCAAGTTATTTCTATCATAATATTCACTTGTGTTTCCTCATCCAAAACACATTCAATGTCAAAGTCTCCTATTCTTTCTTCTATGCATTCTTTCTCTTTGAAGATCTCTAATAAGATGACATGTCGGTGGTCATTCATGGTTTCTTTCATCTGTAGCAATACTTTCTCTGATTGTTTCTAGGGTTCTACCATGGTTTCATTTGCTTGACCTTTCTCATGGTCTTCCTATATCATATTCATCCTTTTAACCTTAGCAATCATTCTAGGTAAATCCAATACTTCATGATCCATACCGTTGCAACAGAGGCAACTAGGTCTTCTACAAGGACATTCCTTAGCAAGATGTCTCGGTTTTCTGAAACTGTAACAAAGGGTTAATCCTCTCTTTCTTTTAAATAATCCCCAACCTTTCCTATTTTACACGCTAGGATCATAGTAGCTAACCTAGAACAAATTCTTTCTAGGGTCCTGCATCCATTTGTTAGTCTAAACATTCTCTCTATGCATAGGTATAAAATATATTTCATTATTCTTATCAAATCTACTCATATCAAATATTTGTTCTTCTATCAGTGCCCTTGTTTTCAATCTACGACAAAATCTATCAATCATACCTAGATCCATATTCTAGAAACAAAAATTTCCACTTTTCTTACTTCTACAGAGCAAAAAGCTTATAGATCTTACCTTTTTAGTCTCCCTTTCACCTTTATCATGACACAAAGCTTCTAGATCTTACCTCTTTTCTTCATATCTGACCTTTCCTCTTGGCACAGATCTTTACAGATCAAGTAGAATACTATGCACTAGGGCAACATATCTATGCATGGAGCTTTCACAGTTTCAGGTTGGATCTTTGCATAAAGCTTCTTCTTCTTCAGTTCCCAGCAATCACAGTTTCAGTTTCATATCTTTGCACAAATCTTATTCTTCCTCAGTTCCCAGCAATCACAGTTTCAGGTCCCAGCAACGGAACCATTTTTTGGCACAGGGGCAGACCCAGGGTTCAACGCTCAAGAGTGCACCAACAAAACCCTAACTACTGGCCCTTTCAGCAACACCTGCGAAGCAGATGAAGTCTCACCCGAGGTAGAGGTAGGGGTTGCAGGACTCCAGTGTTGGCACAGGGGAAGACCCAGGGTTCAACATTCAAGAGAACACCAAAAAAACCCTAACTACAAGCCCTTTCGGCAACACCTGCAAAGCAGATGAAGTCTCACCCGAGGTAGAGGCAAGAGTGATTGCAAGACTCAAGTGTCTGCAACCTTAGCTAAGAAACATATATGTGATTTTATTAATTAATAGATCACTTAGCAGTTAATGTTCATCAATATCTAGTTCTTAGTTACAGTGCAGTAAAAACCCTAATTATAGAGCATCGTAGTATTCAACTAGATCTAAGGCATTCAAGCACTAAGCACATCCACATAGGTCAGTTCTAACATTCATCCATATTAATAAGCACAAAGAATCAACAGATCTATCTATCATTCATCTATATTAAATCACTAAGAAAGTAAACACATAAACACATCAATACATCGCACAAATCAAGGAAACACAACATGTACGTGGTTCACCCCCACCCTGGGGATATGTCCACCAACTCTTCTCTTCTTTACTATCTTCAGTCAAGCTTCTTACAGGAACATAACATCCAAGTCCTACTCTGAAGAATACAAGAGATTTGTGTGCACTTTTCTAGATATTCCTTCTTCTTGCTAGGGTACAACACCAAGCTTTTACATAGTCTCTTACAATTACATGCACTTAGCCTTGCAAGCCTCACACAGTATGCACAAAGCAGTTACAATTCCCACTTTCACTTAGCAGAACATCGCATAGATGTATATCTATATCCTTACATGCCTATACATCTATTTACATTACAAAATCAGGCCTATACATGGGTAAACCCATGGGCCTACATTCCCATACCCATTACATAATCCCCAAAACCCAAAAATCCCTAAAATGGGCCGAGATCCCACGATCTCTGCTTCATCTTTTGCTCCACCTTCAACAGCCTGTCTAAGTCCCAAAAATAGGTCACATATGACCAAGAATCCTCAAAACTTGGTCAAGTGCCAACACTACGCCAGAGTGTCGGATCTTCGCAACTATAAATGGGCCCAACCAATGCATGCACAACTTACCTGGATGTTTCTGGTATCGACTGTCATAAATTAGGACCTTATCTCCTTGCGCAAATGTTTTAGTATTAATGTGCCTATCATGCCAAGAATTCTTCCTGGATTTCTCAATTGATTGGTGAAAGTATGCTAAAAACTTGTTCTCATCAAGTTCTTGCAACTCTATAAATCTCTGCACAACTGATTCATCCTCTGACATGTGTGTAAGTTGTACAATGTATAGACTTGGGGTAATGAACTCCATAGGTACCACAGGCTCTTTCCTATAGAATAGCTAAAATGGATTATACTTGTGGAGCATCTTCGTGGCTGTACTATAAGCTCATAAAATTGGCGGGACTCTATCATCCCAATCTTCCTTGTTTGTGCAATAAACCTTCATTAATCCTCTCTCCAGAATCTTGTTAAACGCCTCTATTATGCCATTGGCTTGTGGCTAGTAGGGGATACTTTTATGATGTTGTATTAATAACTTTGTTGTAAGCATTTCTATTTTACTACACATAAAATGACCACCCCAATCACTGGTTAGACTCCTAAGACATCCACACTGAGTGATAATGATTTCAAAAATAAACCTGGCAACAGTATCGATCTAGAAATATTGAATAGATGTTTCCTTATCCCATTGTGTAAGGTAATCAGTTGTAGTAATAATATACCTAGCCTTTCAATGCTTATTCATGGGGTTGATCGGTCCAATGAAGTCAACCGCCAACTTCTCAAATGCTTGCAGAGCTCAAACTGGCTGAAGATACAATTCATCTCGTCGTGATGGCTTTCCTACTCTCTGACAGACGTTGCAAGATCTAGCATATTCCTTTACATCTTTGAAGAGTGTGGCACACCATAATGCATCTTGGATGAATTTATGTGTAGTGGCCTTTCCTCCAACATGGCCTCCCGTAACTCCATTGTGGCACTCCCACAGTATGTCTTCTATTTTGTGGTCTAATACACACCTCATGAGGATACTATCTAGGACCAACTTATACAATTGAACTGTAATCAATTGATATTCACCTACTTGAACCACCATATAGTGATTCTGAGTTGCAGAGTACATTTTTGGGCATGCCCCTTGTTAGCACCAGAAGTCGCCCTTCGTAGTTTTATGTCACAAGTTGGTTACAAAAAGGTCAAATGGGCGCGGTCTCAGGAAAATATCGTGTTAACTCAAAAAATGGACTGACATGCATGAGCAGGTGAGGTCTTAGTTTAACTTCAGATAGTAAGTTGTAGTAAGGGTGAGTAGGAGGAAGACTTCGGTGGGGAAATGTAGAGATCTGTCGAGGACATCAAGTCTCTCAGCAGTCCAATGAGGAACAATTTAAACATGAGGAATTCTCACATTCAAATCTCAAAGAAGATGAAAGGACCTATAATCAAACTTTCATCATAATGCAGTCACAGTAATTCAATTGAATCAGTCAATCATGAACTCTTTCAGCATCATAAAGAAGTAAGAGGGAGTAAGAAAGCTGACTGTCATTAAACAAGAAGTTTCAAATGCATATACATAACCATATAACCAGAGATTTCATTAAAAAATTACAATCCAGGAGATTTTCTCTACCATCGACCCTTACAAAATATAAAAACTGAGTACATATACTCAAAGCAACTTGCTCCCTTCATAATCACGCTCTGGTCATTGAATTCAAGGCTCAGTGTCTGCATCTTCTTCTGTCAGGTTGCACTTGCATTCTTCTGTCAAACGCAATCTCGAATCAGTATGGGCCTTGCAGAAAAAATTCATTGACAGGGAGACCTTGGACTGACAACTTGCCTCCATAGCCAAGCTTCCATGCTTTCCATTTATGTGGTCAAATGAGGTTTCAACCACCTTCCCTATTTCTATTAAATACCTATGTTGGGATCGAGACGAATTCTGACATCCATGAATTCTCTAGGCGAGTTCACGACTCCTTCGAGTCAATTTTGGTGGCTCGAGGCCACACAGTTCTTTATTTTTAATCAACTCGGGTGCTCCAGCCTTTCGCGTAGCTCCTTCCCATCACCCCATGCAACCGCAGGTCATGACCATGTTGTTTTCCCGCATGACATTTTGGGGCTTCGCATTTCGGGAGTTTTCACTCCCCTTGATCTCCAATTCTCCGATGCTCGATCCTACAGAATGACCCATATAGATGAACAGTAGGATATTCTTCAAATATAACAGCCACAATCATCTCCTCGATCAACTTCGGTCACCTTTTGTCCAATCAGGCACTTTCCTTTCATTCAACCCTGCCTCCATATAATCTTGAGCCGCGACCACAGGCCCAACTCTCAGGCGCGTCACGATTTCACACTTCACGAGTTCATGTTATACCTTATGCTCAAACCTCCGAGTCGTGAAATCATGATGGCTCAAATCAGGTGACACGTGCCCCTCTATAATGGACAAGCCAGATCATTTCATGGCTTAGCACCTCGCGAGTCTTCAAGACTTGGCCCTGCTACTTTCCCGATTCCCTTAATTGGATGGCTCATATTGAACCATCGGCCTTTCAAGTCTCGGTATTCTGGGCTATGGATGTGCCTTGCGATGAGAAAACTGAACTCTCGATTCCTGATCGTCCAAAATTTGTCGATGTTAGATCAGTGACCCTTGACCCTTCATGATCGGACGACCCAGATCATTCCTTTTTGTGAATCAGGATTTCACGATCCTTGCTGAACAATTTTACAACAGTCAAACTCCCGATTCCTATGCTTGCTTTCCTTCGTAGAAGGTTGAACTTTCTCGCTTTCTTGATTTAGGTCTCTACTAAACCATTCTCAGTGCTACGACCTATGACACTGAAGACTTGGATGACATGGTTGGGACTTGGGAAAATAGAAAATCTCAGGGCCGATATCTCTTAGAAAATTTCGACAGGGAAAACCGGTCGATAAAAGGGATGAAGGAAAACAAAAGAAAACTACACATTTGGAGGAAAAATCTATGATCGGTCTGCAAAAAGGGAAAAGATAGGAAAAGTCACAGACTTAGGTAAAAACCACAACTCACAAGAACATGACAAGATTAAGTGCTAACATTTTTCTCCACAGGGAATGGCATGCTCCCTGCGAGATGCCAAGAACGCGCAGCTCCAGTGCCTTGCTTTGGGTTATGGAGTCTCCTATTAAAAAAAAAATAAGAGTAAAACATGAATGGTATTTACAATGGTGGAATGTCGATTGCAGCTTTAAACAAAAAACCTTTTCAGGAAGTGCCCATTTACAGGGCCAACAAAAACTTCATCCCCCTCCAGATTCTGTAACCTGTAAGTATTATTGGGGAAGGCCTCATAGATCTTGAAGGGTTTGATCCAAAGTGCTTCAAATTTACCATGCTTTCCTTTATCCTGTCTAGGCAGATCTCATTTGAGCACTAGATATCCCAGCTGGATATACTCTTGTATGCTTTCCCTGTCAAAGGCCCGCTTGATTTTCAGCTGACGGTCATGTGCTCTGCCTATGACTTTCTCTCTAGTCCTCTACACTTCTACCAGTTGATGAATTATTCTGATCATGTCATTAGGATCTTTGTGGCAATCTTGGAAGAATTTTGCCACAAGATAAGAGAGTTGTGAGGGAAAAAGTGCTTTAGTCCCATACACAATTTGAAGGGGAGAGATACCAAGGGACCTCTTTGTTGTCACTCTATCAGCCCACAGAGCAAATTTGAGCTTTGAATCCCATGCTTTCTTGTTTTCCTCTAGCAGTCATTTCATGATCTTTATCAGGATTTTGTTAGAAGACTCTACTAATCCATTGCCTTGCAGATAGTAGGGAGTAGAATGAATTAATGCAATTCTGAATTTCTCACAAAACTTGATCAATGGTTCATCCTTGAAGGATGCAGCATTATCAGTGATGATCATAGTCGGGAAACCAAACCTTACTATGATATCCTCCAAAAAACCAATGATCACCTTATGAGAAGCATTCCTTGTGGGGATAGCCTCTATCCACTTGGTGAAATAATCTATTGCAGTTAGGATCCACCTGTGCTAACCACTTGAAGGAGGGTGAATCTCCCCAATAAAATCCAGAGACCACTGTTGAAAGGGTCCTAAGGTTAGCACAGGCTTCAATGGAAAATACTTGAGCCATTGTTTCCCAGAGAATTTCTAACATTTGATACAAGCCTTGACTATCAAACAGACATCAGTGAATAGAGTAGGCCAATAGTACCCGGCCCTGAGGATTTTGTAGGCTATGGTTTTCCAAAAATGATGTCCCCCACATAGGCTATCATGAAAATCAAATATAATTTTTTGGGCCTCCTGTGGGTTTAGACATATTAGAAGCATGCCCAGAGGGTCTTTCCAATACAATACCTAGTCAATAAGGAAATATCTTATTTCTTTGAGCTTCAAATCTCTTTCCTTTCTTTTTCCCATACTAGCTTGGTGGATTTTATTTCCAAGTCAAATTCGAGGATCTTGGCGATACATTTGCTCCTTCTCCCATCTATGTTAGGCTGAATGAGACTGTCCTTCACAGAAGCTGAAGGAACATATGCAATAATCTTTGAATGCAATACATAGACTCTGAAATCCTTGAGAGCTTTCACCAAGGCATAGACCTTATTCTCCATGATGTCATATACGATATTTTCATATCTCAGTGCTCTGCTGAAAAAGGAAATAGGCTACTCCATCCCTGCATGATTCTTCTGCAGTAAAATAGCTGCAAATGTATCGAATGAAGCAAAGGAAAAAATTAGAAAATCCTTGGAATAATCAGGACTCATTAGCACGGGTGCCTCATTCAATGCCTTTTTAATTTGGTTGAAGGATTATCTAGGCTCAACAGTCCATTTCACTTCATTCCCCTTCTTGAGCATGGCTATGATATGCTTCACCAATACAGAAAAAATTGAAACAAACCTTCTCAGGAAATTGATTTTACCCAAAAAGGACTAAACTTCTTTCTTGGATCTGGGAAGAAAAAAGGCTTGAATAGATTCTACCCTATTGGAATCGATCCTAACCCCTTTAGCTGATACTATGTGCCCCAGTAATTTTCCCTCTTTCATGGCAAACAAAGACTTCTTGGGATTTAAGGACAGACCAAATTTCCTGCATTTCAGGAAAACCCTTTTTAAATGCTCACAGTGCTCTCTATCTAGTCTAGAGAAAACTATAATGTCATCCAGATAGATGACCAATAAATTGTCCTTTTCTCCAATTAAAGTGATATCCATGGCTCTCTGAAAGGTCTCCCCCACATTCATCAAACCAAAGGGCATTTTGGCATACATGAATGTACCCCAAGGAGTGGTGAAGGTTGTTTTTCATTTGTCTTCGGACATGATAGAGATCTGATTGTAGCCAGAAAATATATCAATCATTGAAATCCCGGATGCACCTATCACCCTCTGCAATATGTGTTCCATCGTTGGCAAAGGGTAATTGTATTTCTTGGAGCTTCTGTTCAAGTTTCTAAAATCAACATAGAGTCTGATTTCTCCATTCTTTTTTCTCACTGGGACCAGGTTGGCCATCCATTCAGAATATCTCAAAGGGATAATGATTTAGGCATCCAACAACTTCTTTACCTCCCTTTCCATAATAGGTAGTAGTATAGGATTGATCCGTCTTAATTTCTTCCTAAATGGTTTGGCCTCCTCCTTCAGTGGAATCTTGTGCTCAATGACACTGGTGTCATATGTCCTGAGTTCTTGATAGGTCCAAGAAAACACATAAGCGAATTCCTTTAATAACTCAGTATACTCGACCCTATGCTCCTTTGGCAGAATTCTTGACAATTTAACAAACTTGGGATCCTCCTCTATATCAATGTTGCACTCAGCTACATCAGCATCCTCGAATGAGCCTTTAAGATTTACTGCCACATCGTTTCCATCGAAAAATATTTCCAAAGGAACCAATCCCTTTGGAAAGTGATTGATAGGCAGCTGAACAATATGGTGATTGGAAATTTTATTCAAAAATTCTTTAGGGGGATGGTCACCCTCGGAATCATGATCCTGATCAATGTGTAATGCAGAGAACTCATCAACCTACTCAAGAAAGATTCTTATTTCAAGATCATCCTCAAACACCTTCCAATGCTTGATATTATCAGGTGCATAGGGCCTATATCTAATCTCAACATCATACATGAGCTTAGGTGGCAGTGGGATCCTGAACTGACTTGCTGAGACAGCTAGAGAATCGGCCATGACATTTTCTTCTCTAGGAACAAATCAAATGTTGAAAGCCAAGAAAAAGATGTCAACGAGATCCCACACTTCATTCCTATAATTTCTGAGCTAAGGGTGTTTGTCTTGATAAGATTTTTTGATCTGCTGTAAATTCAACTCAGCATCCCCGAACACTATTATATCTTAAATTCCCATATCTTTTTCATCCCTCAAACCTAAAACAAGATCTTCATATTCTACCACATTATTGGTAGTTTCAAAATCTAACTTGTATGACAGGGATATGGTTTCTTGACAAGGTGACACAAAAACCACTTTGGCACCAACACATTCCCTAGAAGAGGCTCTGTCGAAGCACATACTCCACACAGAAGTAGTTGGGGGATGTATTTCATGAGAAGAGATGGGTTTCTTTATGATCTCAAGAGGGGGGTCAGGGGTATCTATGAGTTGTAATAAGCTAGATCCCAAATCAGTTTCAATGGAAAAGATGGGATGATTGGTGGGGTCTGCTTCATCACTAACAATATAGGCCAACTAAGCTTCCCTGTACAGTCTCCTATGCCCCCCCCCCCTGAACATCAGAACGGTAACATATGTGAGGTCCATTTGCAAAGTTCCCCCAAGTCTTTTTATCTAGGATCTTGAAAATAACATGCCGAAATTGGGAGGAACGTCAGCCACCACAGTATCTATGACCACACTTTTCATGGGTAGCTGAAACAAGGTCACCACCAAGTCTTTGATGACCCCCATACATTGTACCTTCCTTGAATCAAAAGAATACAAATCACGATAGGATTTTGTGATTTCCAATCCGGGTTCTTCCATGACAGTTTTGGGCATGATATTATGAGATGCCTCTGAATCCATCAGACAGTTATGCAACACCTTAGCATGTATGTTCAGTGATGTGTAGAAAGGGAGGGGTGAATCATCTCTATCTTCTACCATGGTACCTAAGATAACTGTTGTCTTTTCATCTTGCAGATTGATTGAGTCTGTGGGATAATTTGGGGGGTCGGGCAACAATAGTTTAGAGAGGGATTTTTTGAAATCTTTGTGTTGCACCTCTTTCGTCACCTTAGTGAGAAAAATAGAGGTGCTTGCAAGATTAGTTGGGTTTTCTAAGAAGGACAGCTGTAAGGAAAAGGGTTAGAAAAAGAAATATAAAACAACAACTAAGAATTAAACTAAGAAATAAAACAACAACTAAATTGATAAACATAGGGACATAAGAACAAAAGAAACAATGAGACCCATGTCACCAATGATAAGGCTGATATTAGTGAAAGAAAACATCGAGAAGCAAGGGGACTATGAGTCTCTTCTTCCTCCAAGGGAGGTCTCTTGGACCCCCAAAAATAAGCTCTTCTTACAACTTTGAAAATGAAAATGAAAATGGTGAAAGAATTCTTTGCTAATCCACTCAAGGGGTGAGGTGGATTGCCCAATGTAATGATGTAAGTATACTCTTGGTAGGGATAGAGGATTGCTCAAGAGAATAATGGCAGCATAACTTTGCTATGAATTCCTTGAAAAATGAAGTGTATCCATGGCCTTTTTATAGCATTCCTTTGAGTTATTGTCCAACTAGTTTGAAGTGTGTAAAGAGGCTAATTAGGACATTTCTAGGTCTTTGAGCAGCCACCCAGTTGAATCCAGTCCAGATTTGAGTGTCAAATCAACTTGGAAGCTGAACAAAAAGTGGTTGGGAGGCCGACCACTCTCATAAATGTGTAGTTTCTCAAGTGCGCGTATTTTTGCAACAACAGTCGTGCATCGTGTGCATGTGCATGAATCTTGCGTTTCTGTTTCGCGCATGTGCGCACGCGCCCTGTGTCTTCATAGCGCCATTTAATTTTTTCACTATTTGTATAGTTTTTGACCCTTTGGGAATGATTTTGTGATATTTTTGGTCCATGGGTGACCTCATAACTATTTGGCGATGTTGAATTCCTGTAACCATTTGCGGATGAAATTTCAGTGGTAATAGATGCCCCCTGATGGATGAGGTTAGGAGCATACGTATAGCCAAAATCTATCAATGTTTATTCTACTGAGAGTGTTGTTGTAAGAGAGAGTGATAGTGGGATTGTCTAGAGCTATCTGTTGGAGGGAAAAAGGAACTTGTAGAACTCAACCTTCCATAAGGTGTGTAAAAATAAACTGTGTACAAACGAGGCGGGCATGCCCCATGCTCGTGTCATGTAACTCAAAAACAAAAATGAAGTGGTGATGTAGACAACTGCAACGCCCTTGGGGGCAGTCGTGATAAAGGCAGAAGACAATTCTACGGAGGAACTTACTTTGAATAGTAGGCAGTGATATCTGTAAGAAGTATCACAGATTCTGTAGGCATTGATAACCCAACCAGGTTTAGAGGTCTTCGGCAAAGATGAGAAATAACTGCAATAGTCGCAAAGTAAGACCCACCGTAACATGAGAAAGTGTTGACGTAGAATGTTATGGGGGTCAATGACATCAGGGATAAATTGTGGTTCTCCCTGTGTCGTCTGAGATCTCTCATTGGATAGGTAATGAGAATCAAGATACTGTCACCCTTCTAGAAAATTGTGTTGATGTCGACAAAAAAGGGGGGCGTGACTCCCAGAAGCAAAGCACTTTGTGAAATCTACTGGATGAGCTAAGGAATTTGGAAGAGGTACATGGTCAAAGTCAAGATGTATGGAGACTCAAGACTTCCCTTGGTTGGGGGTATATGTGAAGTATAAGTGGCCACAACCATTCAACTAAGTCGAGTGTCAGGGGGACAACAAGACGTGGGCGAAGTTGTGCTAGAGGCGGGACAAAGTGAATAAACTTAGAGGGCAGAGGTAAGTGTCCTATGGGATACTCAGAGGATATGGATGATGTCAATAAGGGTAGATGATAAAGAGTGCCCCAACCAAGGGTGACATGGGTTGCGTTTGCCAAAAAATGGAAGAAGGTCACCAAAGGTGACGACAAAAAGGTAGTGTAACTACTGGAAACAAAGGCATTTGTACAATAAATAAAGAATAATTTGGGATAAGTGTACAAATATAGAAATGGGTGCCCTAATGTGATATGGTTGGCCCGAGTAGGGCATAATTTTCTCAGGGAACTGGTGGAGGGTGGCGGCCCCATGGGTGGGTTTTTGTATGAGGTAGGTGAAATGAAGGGAAATTTGCAGATGGGAAAACTGATTGTGGATGAAATGGAGGGTTCATGATACTGTGGAGGTGCAGTCAAAAATAGAACTTTGAAGAGATAATCTGGGAGTCTGGGGGGAAAGCTAGAAAAATGGGATGAATGAGTATGTGGCTGATTCGTGACATGATGTAAGACTATCGAGACTCCCATCCCTAAAGGTGTGAAAAATAGCATGAGTGTCAATGTGAAAAAGGGTGCTATGAATGGGACAACTCATGTGGGTAACTATGCTACCGGGTGTTAGTACCAAAGATGCGAATGGAGGTGTTGTTACTGCAAAGCCGGAGATGGGAGTCCTAGAGGCAAATTTCAGAGGGTGTGACTGGAGATGCAAGTGAGATTCAGTGGGAATGACTACATGCCAGTACTGAATATATACCTGAAGGGGTTGCGTTGTTGTACGATGACCAAGTACCTGCACACATGAAAACCAAATACCCGACGTGAAAAATAACTGAAGAGAATTGAACATATGAACATTTATGTGATAATTTTGAATATGCGCATGTCTACCTAGTTAGGGTATGAAAAAAATGGCGTCCCATGGGCTTAGGATGAAAAGAGGCCCAGGGATTGTCGTGATGTAGATGACGGGATGTTGATCCTATGGTTAAAGACGGATCGAGAAGTGGATACTCGAAGCTCCCGAAATGGTGAGTGGAAGTTCGGTGAAAAGGCGTATATATAGTTGTAGGGCCCACATTGCCACCTCATTTGTACTTGCTTCTATAGTGACTGGACGAGAAGTATTTAGAGGAGATTTGGAGATTCTGGGAGGATGAGGCATCTAATCGAGGACCAACGAGCTTCAGGTTAGTGGTCTGATCATCCTGCATAGAATTAGGGTTTCCATTTTTGGGCAGGAGTTGTACGGAGGGCTGTACAGGGGGTTTTATGGGTGTAGGCCCCCATATGCACAGGCGATCCGATGGTATGCATGCACAAGTGCATGCCTGCCCACCGGATAGGTGTGCATGGGGGCACCTGTAAGGGGGACAAGGGCACGCACTATGTGCATGCCTGTTGATTGCACAGTTGTGCATGTGTGCGCAGCTGTGTATTGGACAGGCGTGCTTTAATGCGCGCCTGTGTTCGTGACAAGGGCGCATGAAGGCTCTCCTATATGTTGAGCAGGCATGCACCCGTGCGCGCCTAAAGGATGGACAGGCACACCCATGGAGTGGATAGGCGCGCATACGTGCGTGCCTGTGGAGTGAATAGGCGTGCATGTGTGCGTGCATGTGGGTTAAACAGCCGCGCCTTGGAGGCAAGGTTGATGGGTGTAAAACTTATCTTTTTAATGTTTTTTATGGTCCATTTGGCTAGCCTAGGACTGTTTTATGTGGTTGCAGGTGATTAGTGTGCACGATGCTGGTTGGTTGGCGAGAGTGGGATTGGTCCCAGCTAAGAGACGTCGTGGCTATTAAGGAGTCAGGGGTACGTGCGACTTTAGCAGCCTGTGGGCTGCTAAAGTTCTTTGAGTGCCTGTTGATACAGGTGCAGGAGTATCTCCTACAGTTCCTTATCTAGATGTGGAGTCTAGACCTGCATTGTTTCATAGTGTGGGGAGAGTAGATTTCCTTCACTACGGTGGAGGACATATACTTTTTTGACTGGGCTCCCATTTCGGGAAATGCCCCTACCGATGGATCCGGTGTTACTGAGGGATGTGGCGCTAACAATAGTTGGCCGGAGGTACTGTTCAAGGGAAAAATTCATGTTTGGCACTGTTGTGAGCATTGGGGGGATGGATACTCCAACGCATCACTATATAGCAGCGATGATTGTGAGAGTGTATGGGTCTCTTGCGACGCAGTGGATCAGTGGTGGGTAGTTATGTGTGATGGAGAGGGTACTGGTCGGTGAGCAGTTTGCCTGGGGGCTTACACTGCATGCTAGGATGGTAGTGCAGCTAGACCACTATCGATCCATGGATACAGGAGAGTTTGCCTTTGGGTCCATCCTAGTGGCCTGGATTTTGGAGAGGGTGCCTATGTTGCGCCCTAGGATTTTATTAGGTGTGCCTAGGGTGCGAGAGTCGCGACTAAAGTGGTGATCGACTGTTTTGCTTTGCCACGGTGGTGGCGAGGGTGGCCACTTCTTTACTGTTGAGGTGGCACAGGTGTGGCGACAGATGCCGCAAGTGATTTTATAGTTCCCATATGCTGGTGTTGACTTCCGGGAGGATCCAAACATGGTGTTACCACTAGGGGAGGTTTTTGATTGTCGAGGTATGTTGATGAGTTATATATATATATATATATAT
>JZKD02S1678422.1:1043594-1078256 GCA_000966675.3 Picea glauca | reverse complement strand
TATATATATATATATATATATATATATATATATATATATATATATATATATGTTTTTTGAGATAGCATGACATATGTATATGATATAGATGTTGATACTATATGTTTCTTGTTTGTATGTGCAGATGTGGCACCTCGCAGGCATGAGGTGGAGTTGTTGAGGGCATCGGCTCACCAGGAGCCAGGGAGACAACCACGGGGAGGGCCGTGAGTTGGAGAGAAACGTTGGTGTGAGGATGCCGAGGTGAGACCAGTTGATCCTGAGAGAGCAACGAGGAGACGTCGGTTTGATGACCCTGGTGTCGGGCCATCACATGCTTCTTCGGCAGATGCCGGAGAATATTTTGAGGACATACGTCATCGCCTAGAGGTGGTGCTATAGGGTGTGCATGAGGGCATGTGGTCACGTATCCAGGATGAGGGCATTCTGGAGCAATGCGTGGGGGTTCTGTCACTATGGTGGGCCGTGGTACGATGAGCAGCAGTAGCAGGTGCTGCTATGACCAGATGGTTACCTCCTGGTCAGGAGGGACCAGTAGTGGGTGGCAGACCACCGCCTGAGGGAGGGGTAGGAGGTGGTTTTCTAGAGGCACCTTGAGTGGTGTTCTATGTATTTTTGTATATAGGCTGGTGAGCCCATTTTGTACCGAGGTGCTTCACGGGCCTACGAATATTGGTATTTTTGTATGTAAACATTTGGATGGAACTATGGACCATTTTATATATACACGAATATACATTTTGAGATCTAAGTGGCGTTTACATGTGTTTTGTTTTGATGATGTTTAATCTATATATGCTGTGACAGGTTGTTGATGTGATTATGTATGTGTAGAGGTAGCTTGATGTGATATATGCCAATCTAACACAATATTATCTAAGTTATATGTAATTTGATTCAATTGTCTTGTAATATGTGTAAATGTAATGGAATAACAATGTCGAGATAAAAGTCTAACCTGCAGGTATTTGCGAAAGAGGCAAGGATCACGTACGCGGTACACATTGTTGAGTTGGAGAACGACTAGTTGAGAGTCAAGAAAGACGCTAAGGTGACGAATACAATGATGTTGGGTATCGGCTAGGAGGCCAATGACAACAGTGTATTCATCTTGGTTGTTGGTCGTTGAACCCAAACATATGCAGCTTGAATGGAGCATTTCATGTGAGGGGATGTAGGGAGCCCAAGCGGCCGAAGCGAGATTTTGTGGCCAATGGATGGCATCATCGGTGTAACCGATGTGGTAGGCCGGTGGAGGAAGCATCTGTCAATAGCACAAATTATAGTTTAGACGTGAGGGATGGAAAAAAGATTAAAAACACTATAAAAGAAATACCCTAAAGTAGAATGACTACGTTTAAGCATAAAATTTATTTAAGTATAACCCGTTGATGGGTTCTTTGAGAGAGAGGCCCGCGGGAGAGGCCAGGATGTATGCACCTTTGGTGAGGAAATGTTGGATAATGTATGGGCCATGCCATAGTGACTTGAGTTTTCCATGGTCAAAGGTATCATGAGTGATATCGTAAGCAAGGACGAGGTCGCCTTCACAAAATGAGAGAAGGTTGACATGTCGATCAAAGGTAGCCTTTGATCATTTTTTAGTTGCCTCATTGTTATGTAATGAAGATCGACGATCTTCATCTAGGGACTCTAAGTTCAGCAAGCGCTGCTCCATTGGAGTAGTGTTGGGTAATATCTCAATTGTGGTGAATAAGGTGGGAATTTCTCACTCAATGGGAAGAGTGGCCTCAACCCCATGGACTAGATGAAATGGTGTGAAACCAGTAGCTTTTTTCACAGTGGTACGGTAATCCCATAGCGCGGAAAATAACATATGATGCCAATTGGTCTTATGTTTATTAACTGTGCATTGTAACATGGTTTTGAGGACATTGTTAACTGCTTCAACCTGTCCATTAGACTGAGGGTAATATGGTGAGGCAAACTCGTGGGAGAATCCTAACCCAGATGAGAGTTCAATGAAAATCTCATTCGTGAAGTGTTGCCCGTGATCGGAAACAAGTTGAAGTGGTACTCGAAAGAAAGATATAACGTGGTTAAAGAAACAACGCGCTGCAGTGTTAGTGGTATTGTTGAAAGTGGGCATAGCTTCAGCCCATTTGGTGAAGTAATCGACTGTGACAACAATGTATTTGTGTCCATTGATGGACGGAGGATTACAGGTCATGAAGTCGATGCCCCATTTACAAAAAGGGCCAGCAGTGATCACTGGATGAAGAAAAGAAGGTGGTGCTCGGGCTTTGTTGGCGTAAAGATGACACTGCTCGCATCGTTTCATGGCATGAATACAATCATGAAACAAGGTAGGCAAAAAGTAACCTGCTTGGATAATCTTCTGAGAAGTGCATATTCCTGAAAGATGGCACCCACATGCATCATTGTGACAGTCGTTTAAGATTCTATCGGCCTCATCAGTGGTCAAGCATCGACAAAGAATGGTGTCGACCCCTCGCCAGTATAAGATGTCTCCGATGAGGAGGTAGCAAGTTAGCCTTGCCTTGTAGGCTCTCGAGTTGACGTAAATTTCAGGGTGGTGGAGTTTCGGTGATAGCTTGGACTTTGAGGGGGTCCATGGTAATACCACTTTGCAAAATGATGAACCCGAGGAGGCGCCCCGTGGTGATGCAGAATATTCACTTGAGGGGATTCAAGCAAATATTGTACTAACGACACCGTCGGAAGATGATCCGTAAATCATCAAGGTGTTGGGTGTGTTTCTTGGATCGAGTTGTGAGGTCATCCAAGTATGTGAGGATGATATGAGCCAGATCATGAAAAATGTATGTCATAGCCCATTGGATAGTTGTGCCAGCATTCTTTAGTCCAAACGGCATGACACAATATGCAAAAGTACCCCAGGGGGTAGTAAATGCGGTTTTGTACTGATCGGTTGGGTGAATTTGGATTTGATTATAACCAGAGAAACTGTCCATGAAGGATAGAGCCTCGTGGCCTACACAGTCCTTGATAATTTGATCGATGAAAGGCATTGGAAAGTTGTCTTTGGAACATACGTGATTGAGATCACAAAAGCCCATGAAGACGCGGATAGTGCCCTATTTTTTGTTTACGGGTACAGGGTTGGAAACTTATGATGTATAGGTGATGGGGTAGATGAACCCAGCAGTGCGTAATTTGTCAATCTCAGCTTTGATGGCCACTGCTTTTGATGGGTGTAGTGGTCATTGTTTTTGACGAACTGGGGTTATGTCAAGCCAAGTGTTGATGCGATGTTCGACGATCCAGGGATCAAGGCTAGGCATTTCTGTGTATGACCAGGCAAAAATATCCCAATATTCCTGGAAGAGGGTTTTATAGGCGGTGATTTCTTGAGGAGTGCAAGCAGCTCCAATGGTGATTTCCTCGATGACACCATTTTTGATGGAAATGTCAATTTTGATAGTCGGGGAAATGTTGGCCATGTTGCCTTCTTCAAAAGCATCAGGGGCAGGAATGGGGTTTTTGAACCAGTCAATATGCCCTGATGGGATAAAATCCTTGGTTTCGACCGCATATATGGGGTGTTGGTTAGGAGGTGAGGAGGCTCCCTATGGAAAGAAGAGTGCTCGGTGGTGGAACGCATCCCATGGGTAGTCAGGCATGTTTAACTCTTCAAGTATTTCCTCGTCACAGTGGAAGTGATGGGAATACAAGGTATCGTGAAGAGTGATATCAGTTATTTTTGTCATGTGGCTGCCCCCTGGTGATGAAGAAGCAGGGGGAACGTCACAATGGAATTGCGATGCTTCGCTCGACATAAACAAAATATCAAAATACTGAGGAGTACCCGTGGTAGTTGGATGTATAATTTCCGTAGGGAAATGAGCAGGGGAGTTGGGGGGATTGGGGGGTGAATCCTCAAATAAGTCATCCAAGAACCATGGAGGCATTGGAAGGGCCTCGGATTTGGGAGAAATGACATGAAGAATCTCTAGTGACGAGGTAATGTCAATTATAGATTATGTGGGTCTTTGAAGCAGGGTCAATTGTTGTTTCCTGTATTCAATGATCATAGGACACTGGTATGTAAAATGATCTAATGATTCACATAGAGAGCAAGGGCATCTCATACGTTCATTGACTGAAGTTGCAGCATAATGGATGTCAGTAATTGTTGGTATGGATGATGAAGTTGTATTGGGTTCACTCTGAAATCTTTGGCGTACTGCGGCTAATGTCTGCCAAAAGCGTGGCAGTGCTGGGCAATGGTGGGTATAGTGGCCATATTCTGAACATATAGCACAAGCGAATTTGGTTCACATCCCTTTACTAATTGAGTGAGGGGCGGTAATGATAGTACTTGCTATAGTGGCGAGTGTTGATGGAGTTTGTTTGAGTGGAATCAAATTTTGTAACTCTGGTAGAGATGGACAGTTGTTGGTTTGGTGTCCATCTTTCTCGCATAGCACACAAGGGGGTTGGATGCATGGGGGAAGTGGAGCTATGGGATCCTTCTTCTTTCTCCTGCCCCCAGTTGTGGCAGGGGGGGTAGTGAGTGGGGATGTAGAGGGTATGGTGGGAGTAAGTATGGGAATCGTCATTGGGATTCCTTCTATTTGGGGAGGGAGGGATGGTCGAGGGACCATCTCAGGTGGATGTAAATACCAAACTGGAATTGCTAACACCATATTAAGGAGGGTAAGCGTTGCGGCTACTTGGAAAGCTTCGATGCCAGGTGGAGGGTAAAAGAAGGGGATTTGAGTGATGGCTTGGGGAACTATTTCCTAAACTAGGATATGGAATTGGGGAGGGGGGAAATTATGGACTGGAGGGGTTGACGAGTTCGCAGGAGGCTCGTGAGGGGGGAGTTTTGCGAATAGTGGGACGTTAGATATGATAGAAGACTCCCTAGGAGGAAGGGTATCCTCTATGTCAGTTTCGTTAGATGACATGATGCATACTTGATTGGAAGGATGAAGGAGCGGTGGTGTTCCATGGTAAGTTCCTAAAAATGATGGATCTTTGAAAATTATGGGACCCATTTTTATGAGTGGGTATGCGTCATGACTCGTGTGGATGAGAGGAAGAATGTTATCGATGTTGGCAGATGGGTTAGGCTTGTAATGTGAGACTTGGTCAATGGTAACAATCTTCCCGTTGTGGGGGAACATCATTGTTCACAAGACGGAAGAGGCAACTGCCTTCATAGCGTACATGTAGCTACGACCGAACAGGATATTATAATCGAGTGGGGCATCGATAACTTCAATGTCGATGAGAATAGTCTTTCCCCTAAGTTCTACAGGGACATTTTGGAAGAGCCCTTTAGGAGATGATGGTCATCCGTCATAAGCTCATAAGGTAATGGAAAAAGGTATGAGTTTGGGGGAACCAAGTTTCTTCCATACAGATTTGGACATAATGCATGTAGATTCACCTTCATCAATGATACACTGATGAATTGTAATTTTCTGTATTTTTACTAGGATTTGAAAAGTGATCAAAGCAGGAAGACGAGGTTCTCCACTATTGAGATCAAATGTAATGAGTCGAGTATCTACGGGATCGAATACCCCTAAGGCAGAAAGTAATGATTTCCGTTGAGTGGGACAAGTCTGAAGGACTTCTAAAACTGACATGGCAGCCGAGGATTGTGCTAAGTCATCAACCAAACTATAATTATGAGCTTCCCTAGCTTGTGGGCTGTGGACATTCCTACGCAATGGGATGTGAGGGATGAAAAGAGGTGGTTCTGTGTTAGGGCGATGGATCACCAATGGGGGTCCCGTTGGTGCGGGGGTTGTCTCTGGAGGAATGGGAGGAGACTCAGTGGGTGCATGATACTGACAATTGCGTGTTTGCAGAAGGATTTCTTCCTCACTAGTGAGGAGGATTGTGCGACCTGATGGATTGTTTGGGTTGAGGTACTGTCCCACCTGAGTTGGGGGAGGTTGCGTGTACTGTTGGGTGCTTATCACACTTTGGTGTGGAATAGGATTCTGCAACATGGCAGGGGGGGTTGTTTCACATATTTTTGTGGAGCTTGTTGAGGGGCAGGCGGGGCTGGAGGATGGGGTCGACTGCCTGAGTCTTTCAGCCATTTGAAGTCAGTGATTTAGGGGAAATGATGAGTATAATGACCGAAATCACCGTAAAGGGCACAAGGGAAGTTGGTTTTAACATTATTGTTATTTCTCCCTTCACGCCTATTGTTATTTCCCCCTTGAGGGTTCTGATTCCCTTGGTTCTGGTTGCCCCGAGTAGGTTGGTTCTGCTGGGGTTGATTCCCGCTTTGACCTGGGTTGTTGTTGTTCCTATTTATTCCTTTATTTTTGGCATTGTTCGATGGATGGGTCGGATTTTCCATATTCAGCTGTTCGAAATATTGATATTGTTGAATGGGAGAGGGTTGAACAAAATTCACCCCAGCGTGAGGATGTGGGGGAGCAATGGGTTGTGGGGGAACAAGAAATGGAAAGTATGGATTCTATGGGGGTAACGATCCATAAGGTACATAGAAAGGCATGGTGCTTTTTCTAGTACTATAAGCTGAGGTAGAGGGGGTACCAGAACTCATTTGAATAGGTGGGTGTATGGGGGGTGCCAGTGGTGGCCCACTAATGGGTGGAGGCATAGCAAAAGGGTATGGTTGTTGATAAGGGGGTGGGGGGTAATAAGAAGTGCCCCCGTATGCTGGTGGGTATTGAGGTGTTCCATACATTGGTGGTTGTTGGGGTTGTGGACCGTGGTGAGTGGTATTACCAATCAGTTTGTCTATTGAGTGAGACATCCCAGGTTTGTCTTGGCCAAACGGCACAGGTTTTGGGAGATCAGGAAGTACAGTGTATAAGTACCCTGACTGTGAATAGATGAGGTCATATTGTTGAGCCTTATTGATGGCTTCTTCTTCTGATTGAGGGAAGGTGGAAGCTACATCCTTACCGAGGAGAGAGATAAGTGATCTAAGAAACCAGTCAAGACACTATTGTTTGGTGGTTTCTGCTTTGCACAAACAATGTTGCCTACACCACTCGTGAATGTGATCAATGATGTGTGTGGCTGAGGTTTGCTTGAAATTAGAGAGTAGTTCTAGACCATTGTCATGGTGGATTGGTAATTGGAAGAAGGTCAAAAATGCTTTGGCCAAGGACTCGAAAGTCGCATGGGACCCTGATTTTTCATCTACATACCATTTGGCCAATGGGCCAGTGAGTGTGCATTGAAATAATCACAATCTGATGGAATCATCCATAATGTTGTTGGAAGAGCACCATAGGTGAAAATTCATGACATGGTTGGCAGGGTCATCTCCTGCCTTTCCTTCAAACTTGGGGATGTCTGAAGGTAGTTTGGTGGGCATTGCAGGCCATGTGGGGTCATGTAATATAGGATCATTGGTGAGTTTGCTTAGATCTAGTATGTTGAGAGAGGCCAAATATGGAATCTATAGTGGGGGGGAGGATTAGCTCCAGCCATGGTGTAAGTTTGTTGTGATCCTAACCCTAGAGGGGGGCTAGGTGGGTTGGTACTTCCCCCTTGAGAGGAAGTTGTTCCTCCACTTCCATGTAAAGGAGAGAGAGTGGACGGTGGGACTTGGGAAGTGGACCCAAGTAATGTGGAACTAAGAAAATCCGATCCTAAGACAGTAGCACTCACAGGAGTGTGAGACGGTGGTGCTGATGAGTGAGAAAGACTAGACACTCCCCCTAAGATAGGAGGGAGTTTTAGCAAGCGTCAGGAATGATGGGGATTCTGTGGGTCCCTTATGATTTCCGACTAGCTGAGTGAATGTGTGCAAATGGTGGTGAGAGTAATAAAGAGATAAGAGCCTTTGTTGTAAATTTTGAACTTTACACAATATATATATATCCAAATCAAAATGTAGTCAGAAGTGCATCATACATAAAGTAGTTTGAAAAAGAAGCATATATGTGGATAAGTGGGTTTTATCCATGTGGGGAATAAAAAAAAAACAAATGCTTGTGTCCTTCCTCTCAAATAGAACTGGACCTTCCAATAGTACTCAACAGTGGGGTCTGAAATCACCGGAAGAGAAACTAGTGAAGGATGAAATAATTGATTATAATGAGGGGTAAAGGGGGCATATCCTGAAAGAGATGGTGATATTTCCCAATATCCACACAAAATCCGATCAAGGTGCAATTGCAGCCTACAATTTCCACCTGGGTAGATGTCCTAAATTTTGGTCACTAGGTACCTCGGTCAAAGTGCGACATTTAGATTTTTGACCTCAGAAATGGGTCATGGGCTGGATCCCATCCAGGTGGGTGCCTTAAGAGGGGACACACAGAACAACCAGACCTCGACCTTCAAACCTTCATGGGTATCTCCCTACCTTATGGTGTTAGGAACACTTGACTTGGAGAATTTTCAGTTCCCTATTTGACAACTTCTATTGTTTTGACAATGTGAGAACTGGATAACGGGGAGTTATTTGGATGCCTATCCCTGAAATCCTACCTAGACTAAAAAAATTCTTTTGGCACTCCTGTGGAGGAAAAATTAGTGAGTTTTTAGAAAAAATTTAGATGTATTTATTTTAATAGGTTGGGGATGGAACCAACCTCATTGAATTTAAATGGGAGTGGATAAGTTCGTCAAGAAAAGGGTGGGGTGTTTCGGAATCCCTTTGGAGGAAACTTACTTTGAACTCCACATTTCAAGAAGAAGCTATGTGAGTGATAAGTGACTTTTGTGTGTGAATGAGTGAAAGTGTGCCAATTTTTAATGAATTAGGTGTCACCTTGCTGCATGTAAACTTCGCTTGGTCCTTACAAGTGTTGATTACCTAATTAACTAAATTCCTTTGGTGCAACCTTGTGTAATTCAAAAGTCCCTAGGAAGCTAGCTTGTGGACATGTGGGTCTGTTACTATTCCTTTAAATCCCTATTGTTATTTAATCTAAGAAAAGCTTTGAAACTATCCTAGATTGTGATCATGTGGGCATGTATGGGCCCGTTACAAAACCTTTAAACTTCCCTAGTGATTTGATCTAAGAAAGTAAATTTCAAGCACTATCCTATCTTTGTGACATGTGGGCATGTATGGGCCCGTTACAATCTTAATATGTGTTTGAAAAAATAAACTAAGAGGAGTCCCAAGAAGGGTCGTTTTCCTCTCCTAAAGGTTTTAATCATTTTAAGGGAGATGAAATTGTTTCACAATCTTTTTTTGATTCTCAAGGTCGCTTGGAGGCGCGAGATAAGAGCATACTAAGAGATTGTTATCCAACTTCTAGTCCCAATGCAAGTTAAATGTGATTAAAAATGATTTCCAACTTATATCTTAAGTCAAAACAAGCCATCCATGTGGCGAACAATGAAAGCAAAATAGGAAATAATGATTTTAACCCCCTAAGTAGCCTATGTGTTTTGACTAACCCCTTTATATGAAGAGGGGACTAAGTGTGGTTCAGATTTAAAACATGCATAAAATCACTTTTAAGAAGGCTAAGGGCCTTCCCCACATCTCAAGAACCTTACAATGTGAATTTTTTGCACAGGTGTGCAGGTCTCAGTGGAGACAGAGGTTCACAGAGCGCATGCGTGCAGCCCCAAAAAAATTAATGAGTGCATGTGCGTAGAAAGGACTGTGAATTAAGTGCATGTGCGCACGATGCACGTCTGTGGGCTGAAAAGCCTGCGCACAGGTGACACACAGCCGTGAATGAAAATTTTGGGTGGAATTCTCTCAATTCGCCTTGGAATTGGATGATTGGTTGGCTTAGGCCGGTTAATGCACCTGCAAGTTAAATAAACCAAAAGAAGAGCTAGAAAAACCCAAATGGGGTAGAAAATTGATACCTCTCACCATTGGAGTTGCCAATCTGTTGCACCTCTTTCGTCACCTTAGTGAGAAAAATAGAGGTGCTTGCAAGTTTAGTTGGGTTTGCTAAGCAGGACAACTGCAAGGAAAAGGGTTAGAAAAAGAAATATAAAACAACAACTAAGAATTAAACTAAGAAATAAAACAACAACTAAATTGATAAACATAGGGACATAAGGACAAAAGAAACAATGAGACCCATGTCACCAATGATAAGGCTGATATTAGTGAAAGAAAACACCGATAAGCAAGGGGACTATGAGTCTCTTCTTCCTCCAAGGGAGGGCTCTTGGACCCCCACAAATAACCTCTTCTTACAACTTTGAAAATGAAAATGAAAATGGTGAAAGAATTCTTTGCTAATTCACTCAAGGGGTGAGGTGGATTGCCCAATGCAATGATGCAAGTATACTCTTGGTAGGGATAGAGGATTCCTCAAGAGAATAATGGCAGCATAACTTTGCTATGAATTCCTTGAAAAATGAAGTGTATCTATGGCCTTTTTATATCATTCCTTTGAGTTATTGTCCAACTAGTTTGTAGTGTGTAAAGAGGCTAATTAGGGCATTTCTAGGTCTTTGACCAGCAACCCAGTCAAATCCAGTCCAGATTTGAGTGTCAAATCAACTTGGAAGATGAACCAGAAGTGGGTGGGAGGCCGACCACTCTCATAAATGAATCATTTTTCAGGTGCGTGTATTTTTGCGACAATAGTCGCGCATCATGCGCATGTGCGTGAATCTTGCATTTTTGTTTTGCGCATGTGCGCGCGCACCCTGTGTCTTCATAGCGCCCTTTAATTTCTTCACTATTTGTATAGTTTTTGACCCTTTGGGAATGATTTTTTTATATTTTTGGTTCATGGGTGACCTCATAACTGTTTGGCGATGATGAATTCCTGTAACCATTTGCAGATGAAATTTTATTGATAACACTTTGTTCTTGACTATCTCTGAAAGCGGCACAGGAATTGTGATTTTTTTTAATTTCATGCTCAAAGTTGGAGGAAGGGGGCTTCATAATTTCTATCACTTTTGGGATAGGACCTTCGACTATTAGTGAGGGGTTCTCAGCTTTCTTTTCTTTGTTTCTATTTGCTGTGTATTTAGGAGGATTTTCTACTCTGGAAGGCTGATCAAGGATGTCAGGCTTCCCTTCCTTTTTTTTAGAACTGAGGTTGTATTTATTTGGACTGCTGTTGGCCTCGTCTCCCTTGCTTAGTTCATTTATTTGACTGTCCATGAGAGACTCCTCATATGCAGCTTGAGTTAAATGGGGAAATGGGGAGGTGTCTCTAAGACAATGAATCTCAGGATCAAGATTTTCCTCCTCTCTTTCCCCGTTAGTAACAAGATTATTTTGGAGAGGGGTATCGATTTTTTGATCATCTCTATCTTTGTTTCTTTGTTCCATTTGGATAATCTGAGGAGGATTATTATTTGGCCTCCTAAATTTGCCTCTATTATCAACATTTTGAGGATTTCTATATGTTGGCTTCCCCTCTACTTCCAATCTTTCCATGCTAACAGAAAGTGATTTTAGTAGCTAATTCACTTCATCCTTTTTAGGGGGAGCGGTAGAGGAACCAGAGGTTGAGGCCTCAGATCTTCTTCTTCCTCTGTCATCTTTGTTCCTAAGTCTATCTACTTCCAATAAATTGGATTCTACTTCCAGGGCTACATCTTGCATGTGATCTAGGGAAGCAACTCTTCTCTCTCTGAGCAGGAGGCAGAAATCAGGGTCGAAAGCACTAGCATAAGTGATTTTGGCAAAGGCTTCTATAGGCTTTATTTCAGCAGGGATCTTATTGTACATCTTATTGAGTATTTTGGAGAAGTCAGAAACAAATTCTCCCTCTTTTCTCTTTAGTGACCCAAACTTTGTGATATAATACATAAAGTCTTTTTTGTCCCCCCACTGCCTCAAGAAAACATCATCTAAAGCCTCAATTCCAGTAATGGATCTAGGGGTCAATCCCCTAAACCATTTTCTAATCTCACCATCAAGGCTCTAGACAAAGGCTCTCATCCAGACATCTTCATTTTCAATATTCAGATAGTCTTCATAACTGTAGAAGGCATCTAGGTGCTCTTCAATAGTTATGTCCTCTTCTCCAGTAAACTTAGAAATGTATTTTATTTAATCTCTAGTAGGAAGAGTGTTCATGGGCTGAGGTAGGACTAGAGGGGCATATCTTGCAGCCACTATGGCATCCATTATGTTTCTAGGGGGATTGGCACCTACCATAGGGATGATAGGTGGAGGAGAACTAGGAGGGGATGGAGTTCGAACAGGGGAGACTGGAACTGAGCTTCCGGTAGGAAAAGGAAATAGTAGAGAATTAAGAGAAAAAACTGTAGGGTTTAAAGGATCGGAAGCTTCTCTTTCTTCAGTGGAAGCAACAGTAATAAGAGGAGGGGTTGTAAAGCCTGGGGTAGGAAAATACTCTAAGGTCCTGGGTCTAAACCACTGTACAACTTTAGGGGAGAGAGGAGTGACAAGGATTTCTCTCTCCAACCTAATACCAGGAGGGGAAAACTCAATAGGAACTCTCCCAAACTTTAAGTTTCAGGAAAATCTGACAGACGGTATAACAGTAGAATGAGAAGCAGATGTTGGAGTTTCTATAAGAGGATAGTGATAACCATAAGAAATACCTGGTTTAGTAGAACAAGTTCCTTCTCGAGGGGTCTTTCCCTTTCTGATAATTCTCTCTGGGTCAACTTCAGGTGTTTCTAAAGGCAGTTGTGGAGTAGACCTCGTGTGTCTGCCTCTAGAAGTCACAATTAAAATAGTGGAGTCGCTAGTGGATTCATGTCAATGGAGTCACCAGGTGCACAGTAGCAATATTCAATGTACTGAGTTCTGATGCACCTTCAGAATTAGTAATTTTTGTCGTTCAATCCTAGGGAAAATATTCAATTTTGTCCCCAACAACGGTGCCAGAAATATTAGCACCGGACTTTGCCCTTCAAATTGCGGGAAAGGCAAGCCCGATACCCATCTGAGTTTTATGTCACAAGTTGGTTATAAAAAGGTCAAATAGGCGCGGTCTCGGGAAAATATCGTCTTAACTCATAAAATGGACTAACATGCATGAGTAGGTGAGGTTTTAGTTTAACTTCAGACAGTAAGTTGTAGTAAAGGTGAGTAGGAGGAAGAATTCGGTGAGGAAATGTAGAGATCTGTCAAGGACATCAAGTGTCTCAACAGTCCAATGAGGAAAAATTTAAACATGATAACTTCTCGCATTCAAATCTCAAAGAAGATGAAAGGAAATATAACAACACTATAATCAAACTTTCATCATAATGAAATCATGGTAATTCAAGTGAATCAGTTAATCATGAACTCTTTTAGCATCAGAAAGAAGCAATAGGGAGTAAGAAAGCTGATTGTCATTAAACAATAAGTTTCAAATGCATATACATAACCAGATAACCGGAGAGTTCATTAAAACTTTACAATCTGGGAGCTTTGCTCTACCATCGACCCTTACAAAATATAAAAATTGAGTATATATAATCAAAGCAACTTGCTCCCTTCAGAAGCGTGCTCTGGTCATTGCATTCAAGGCTCAGTGTTTGCATCTTCTTCTGTCAGGCTGCACTTGCATCCTTCTATCAGACACGATCTCAGATCAGTATGGGCCTTGCAGAAAAATTCATTGACAGGGAGACCTTGGATTGACAGCCTACCTCCACGACCAAGCTTCCATTCTTTCCATTTATGTGGTGAAATGAGGTTTCAACCACCTTCCCTATTTCTATTAACTACCTATGTTGGGATCGAGATGGATTCTGACATCCATGAATGCTCTAGGTGGGCTCACGACTCCTTCGAGTCAATTTTGATGGCTCGAGGCCACGCAGTTCTTTCTCTGTAATCAACTCGAGTTCTCCATACTTTAGTGTAGCTCCTTCCCATTGCCCCATGCGACCACAAGTTGTGACCAATTTCTTTTCCCACGTGACATTTTGGGGCTTTTCATTTCAGGATTTTTCACTCCCATCGATATCAAATGCTCCGATGATCGATCCCGCGGAATGACCCATCTAGATAAACAGTTGGATCTCCTTTGAATCTAATGGCCACAAACGTCTCCTTGATCAACTTCAGTTGTTTGTTGTCCAATCAGGAACTCATATTTCATTCACCCATGCCTCCATATAAACCTGGGCTGCGACCGCAGTCCCAACTCTCAGGCGTGTCATGATTTTATGCTTCGCGAGTTCACGTTATACCTTATGCTCAAACTTCTAGGTCACGAAATTGCGATGGCTCAGATAGGGTGACACGCGCCCCTATACAATGGATGGCCTAGATCATTTTGGGGCTTAGCGCCTTGTGAGCCTTCAAGACTCGTCCCTGCTACTTTCCTGATTCGCAAAATCGTGACAAGCTGATTCTGCACCACACGTCCCTTAATTTGGATGGTTCAGATTGAACCATCGGCCTTTCAGGTCGCAGTGTTTTGGGCTATGGATGTGCCTTGCGATGAGAACCCCGAACTCTTGATTCACGATCCTCCAAAATTTTATGATGTTATATCAACAACCCTTGACCCTTCACAATCGGATGGCCCAGATCATTCCTTTTTGTGAATCGATATTTTGCGATCCTTACTGAACAATTTTACAACATTCAAACTCCTGATTCCCGCGCTCGTTTGCCTTTGTAGAAGACTGAACTTGCTCGCTCGCTTGATTTGGGTCCCTACTAAAACACTCTTAGTGCTACGACCTATGACACTAAAGACTTGGATGACATGGCTAGGACTTGGGAAAATATAAAAGCTCAGGGCCGATATCTCTTAGACAATTTTGATAGGGAAAACCGGTCGATAAAAAGGATGAAGAAAAACAAAAGAAAACTACACGTTGGGAGGAAAAATCCATGATCGGTCTGCAAAAAGAGAAATTACAGGCAAAGTCACAGACTTAGGTAAAAACCACAACTTGCAAGAACATGAAAAGATTAAGTGCTAACACCCCTGTACTTAGGAAAACTACTATGTCTTCCAGGTATTCTGGTATGGCCTCAAGCTGGAACAAGTCTGCATGTGGGAGTTGATCATTGAATTCTCTGCCAGTTTCTCATAACTCTAATCTAGATAGGTGATCAAGACCCACATTGCATTTTCTAGGTTTGATGATCACCTCAAATGAAAATTCCTGAAACAGTAACAACCATCGACAAATTATTCCTTCCAAGAAAGGCTTGTTAACTAGATGTTTTAAAGCAAAATGATCAGTAAAAAATTTAAAATGAGAGCCTAACAAGTAATTTATAAACTTCTGTAGAGCATAAATCATATCCAAACCCTCCCTTTCTATGGTTGCATAGTTGCGTTAAACTTGCGACAACTTCCTGATAGAAAAGTAGATGGGATGATCCATGGTTCCATCTCCTGGTTGTGCTAAGATGGCTCCCAAGGAAACACCTAATGCGTCCACGTGCACATGAAATTCATTTTCCCAATTCGAAAATACCAAAATAGGTGTCCAATGGACCACTTTCAACTTCTTTAATATATTTTCCCGGGGTGCAGTAATATTCGCATACCTTCTGATAAGCCTGCGATAGTACCTTGTGTGCCCCCATCATGGAGCGCAATTGTTTAGCACTCGTAGGTGATGGCATGTTCACAATGACCGCAACTTTGGTTGGGTCTACCAGCACTCCTTCTCAGAATACTATGTGGCGTAATAGATTTCCATGTGGCACATAGAAGATACACTTTCTGAGGTTCAAAGATATCTAAAATTCCCTACACCTATCAAACATTAGTCATAGTAGCACTACATGTTCTTTGAGCAGATTGTATGCTGTCCATTTGTCCATATAAAATTCTATAAATTTGTGAATAAATTCTCGGAAGGTTGTTATTACCATCCAGGAAACAACTGTAGGGGAGTTCTTTAGACCGAAGGGCATCACATTGTATGCAAATGACCCCCATTTTGTTATTAATGTGGTCTTCCTTTTGTCTTCTTCGACAATTCTCACTTGGTGATACCCCGAAAAAACATATGTAAATGAGTAAGATTCTTTCCCCACAACCTGTTCTAGCACCTCATTAGTAAAGGTGTTGGAAAAGGGTCATGCACACAGGTGGAGTTAAGTATTCTATAGTCTACACATACCCTAATGTCCTTTGTACCTTTTTTTCTCTAGATAACTATGGGGCTAACCCAATCTGCTTCTTCAACGGGAAAAATAAGTTTTGCCTCAAGTATCTTGTATATTTCCATCTTAACCTTCTCTTTCACCCTGGGGTTAAGACAATATGGTTTATTCCTTATAGGTTTTGATCCTGATTTTAGTTCAATTTTCATATCTCCCATAGCTCCTTTAACCCCTTTTAGCTCTGAGAATTTCTTTGGGAATAAGTCTTCATACTCCTGCAATAGTCTATGTATTTCTTGGTTAGTTATTCATCCTAGTAATCGCCTACCATAGCTATCTTGGGTTGCTCGATAGTTCCTATGTTGACTTTTCTCAACTTCAATGGATGATTATAAGAACTATCAGTCTGACTTGGTATGGTGTTCTGGATTTCTCTCCTTCCTTCTACTTCCTTAATGTCTAAGTTTCTCAGTTCTTCTAAATCATCTGGGTTTTCCAAATCCTTCTTGATATTATAGCATTCTATAGGTGTCTTGTTCGTTTCTAGGATAAGGTTATACTGAAGCACTTGACTATGATTGTCACATACCACTGGGTATAATTTTCATTTACACGCATCGGTAAAAAACAATTTTCTAATTCTTTGCAGGACTATCTCAAGCTCAGGGTACTTGTAAAAGAGAAGTCCTTACAAAATTGGTATGCTAACGTTTTCCAGTTGTTGGTATGCCTTATGTTCTCTTCATGGATGTACCAAGGTTTTGAAATCGAACCTAGAGAATGGGGAAATACCTGAACCCACAGGCAAGATGGTATTTCCGCAACTTTCCACTGTCTCACACATTGTTCAATATGTGTTTTAGGATCATACTGTCCATTGAACAATTTTTCAACTTGGAGGTCCATCTGCATATTTGATTTCAGTTGATCCTTATCTTGAAATCTATATTAGATGGCTTGCTTCACGTCCTCCCAGTTATTAATTAAGGCTTTGTGACTACCCCACCATCTAGTAGGGGTGTCCTGGAGGGCTAACTCTAGCACTAAAATCCTTTGATCCTATGCTATCTTCTCTTCCATGATAACTAGAAAACTATCAAGTTCTGAGGTAACATTGTATATCGGATGTTCCCTGACCTCGATTCCAACGCATCTAGATTCTCTGACAGTTGCGTATCTTCTTGAAAATCTTTCATATGAACCTTGTTGCCAACATTCAAATGCTATTTCTAAATCTTCGTCCGTCAATTGAATGCTCCTCCAACTTACTGATCCATCAGCAATAGGATTTATGTAATCTTCTCTCATTCCTGTTGTTACAGCGTATAACTGATCCAAATATTCTCCTTCCATATTGTTTTCCATTGGCTCCATATATCGAGGGCCTACATATGGATCCAATGGCTGAACTAATTTTATTTCATCTGCTTCAAATGTCATAGTATCCCTCTTTAGGTCAATGAAAACATAGTTATCATAGGCCCAATCAATACCAAGTAGTGCAGGATAAGGGTCCTTATCCCCCATGATTTTGATCACCTCAAAATCAGCTATAGTCTTCACTCCTGCAACATCTATCTCCACATTCTATAGTATTCCTATTGGGAAAACACAATATTGATTGGCCATTCTTAACTGGATTGGGAAATATGTCAACGGGGGTTTTCCTATAGCTTCCCAAGTCGTTTTAGGTAGTATTTTAACATCAGATCCTAGATCTAACATAACATCTTCAATCGCAAACTTATCTAGCTGGGATGCTAGTCTAAACTCTTTCCCAGTCTGTATTTTCCTTCTTTGCACTCTCTGATTATTCTTCTCAGGAATATTAGTCCTTATTCTAGCTTCGGGAGACTCTTCAGTTCCTAGGAATAGGTACAGGGCATTGCACAACTTTTCTGCCAGCTAGTAGTTCCCAAGAATATTTGAAAATAACGAAAACCAAAGTTCAACTCAATTGTGTGACTACTCAAGTTGTCTTATCGAGATTACGGGGTATCGAGGGGTGGGGGGTAAAGCAGGGAACTACGCAATCTTAGGATAAATGATAGGATGAGGGGGGTTTTCTTCCATCTCAAGGCCAAGGATACTCTGGAATACTTCTATTTCATTTTTTAAGAATAACTTCTATTTCAGAGGGTCATACCTATCCTCCTTAAGTGTTTCTTTCTAGATCTTAGGTAGATTATCAACATCTACGCCAATCTTTTCTCCTCCTATAGAAATGATATTAATGTTGGGTAGTTTTCCTTTGATGACCCTCTTTATCTCTAATCTTATAAGATTATCTCCTCATTGATGTACCCAATCTTCCCATTTCACAACTAGCTCTCAGCAGTCCTCAATTGTGTGCCTAATGGTTCTGCAGTGAGAGCACTATGGCTGCCTCGGATGAGGACAATCCCTAGCCATGTGACCTTGCTCATAAAAATTGTAGAATCTGCTTGTTCCTCTTCCCCTGGTTCTTCCCCCTCTAAAGTCTCCTCCAGCTCCACCTCTTTGACTTCTTCCCGGTCCTTGAGGGGTTTCATTCACCTTGAATGATGTTCAATCTAGTCTCTCGACGAGTGCATCCAGTTCTCTACACGGATTCATATCATGTGTGGTAGATGTGCATAACTCACAATGTATAGTATTTTGTACTGTTGAATACTTCTAAATAATAGGGCATTGCCTTGGCCCATGCCCAAGAATTCGGTAGATCTCGCATTACTCAACTGATGGCGATTCTTGATTACCTAGAAAGGCATGATACGGGGTTGGGGTATGGACTGGTAAATTCATAGATACTTTCACAACTCCTTCTGTGGGTCCTGGTGAGGGTCCCATCGGATTTTGAGGAGGTCCCATTCCCCTCATACGTGGACATTCATTCTCTATATGTCCCTCTGTGTAGCACCTGGTACACCATACTTGCGGTCTTCCTGGTCTGGGTATCGTCAATTCTTGAATCTTCTCTGTAAGTGTCAATATTTTTCCTTGTAGTTGAACCAAAGTTGCATCTCTTGAGGGTTTGGTCACTCTTAGTCTCCTTGGATATCCTACCATGGCTTCAATATTCATTTCTTTTTCCAACACATCTGTCAAATTGGTTATCCGTTGTTGTGTTATCAGAATTCATGTCCAAGATGGAAATCCCTAGATATACCATTCTCTTTGATTATCTTCATTAATTGTATGCGCTAGCCTCCCTATATCATCTTTAAACTTCTGACTATATTCCAAGGCCGATTCACCTTCCCTCTACTAAATTTTGCACAACTCAAACAGAGCTTGTTGTTCTGACTGAGGTAGCTTAAAATTATCTATGAATTTTATCCATACTTGGCCAAGTGTGAATGCTTTTCCTTGCACTCTTGGCACTCCTGGTTCAATATCCTTAATGTACCATTTGAGAGCACGTCCTCCCAAGGTAGTCTAAAATTTGACCAATTCATTTGCATCTAGAGTCCCTCTGGACCTCCAGATTTCTTCGCATAGGAACCAATGTTTCTCAACATCCTCGTCTCCTTTACCCCAGAATTTTGGGTATTGAGCGATCAAACCTCCCACATTTCCAGCCATTTCTGATCTTACTGCTCCTATCAAGATAACACCTAACGTTCTTGGTTGCGATCTACCATGGGATCCCAATATCCTCTCAGTATTCACGCTTACCGGTTGTGACTGACTAACTGAATGTAATGAAATGGGAATATCATAAGAAGGTAGTGTAGAACTTACCACTGGTATAAAAGACACTTGGGGTGCGAGTGATTCAGGGTTGGTGCCACTAGCTTCTGAGCAGGTTTCTTTGATCTGGGGGGTCTTTTTCTCATCCTCTGGAGTGGTCTCGTCAGTCAAATTCTCGATCTTTCCTAGTATCGGGGATGAATATTCTCTTTCTTCTACAAGATTCATGTCGAATTCCTTTTCCCATGCTTCTACACCTTCTTCTTCTTTTCCACCCTCTTGGGGACTTCTTTCTCTCTGCACTTCTCTCTAACTTAATATTTGACTGGCATGTCTTTCTTGTCTTCTCATCTTTAGCAACTCTTCCTTTTGTCCTTCCTCAACTTCTCCTGGTCTGAGTTCCTTATGTAACTTATCAGACCGTTTCACGGCTTTATTTATCTTACCACTCCACCACTTCTCAACCATGGAGGCTCTTTTCAAGGCTCACTCATCCCTTGAGTCCATTTCTTGTTTCTCCCCCATTTTTCAAAGAACCCTCTCCCCTCTCTCAGGCCATGAATCTACCCCAAGTGAGGGTGTTTAGGCTTCCATCTCAGTTAGGGAAATAGTCAACATCCCCTCCTCCATCAAGAAACCCTTAATCCATAGGGGGATTTATCTCAATAGTGTTCCCCTTGCGTCTTTCTTGAAATACGCTTCTGCCCGTGAAACATATTCATGGTTCTTAGTTGTAAATTCAATGATGTATCATTCTAGAGTTGTATTGACCCAGAAATCGATCACTCATGTTACTGAATGATCCAGTTGATGAAGCACTACAATATTTTCTATATCCAAGGAATAGGTCTTCTTGACTCGTTAGGTATTCTTGAAGCCTATCTATCCAATGGAATAGTTCTTCCTGAAACTTAACCCAAAATATCTTGTATTGGTCACTCGATCTTTCCGAGTAAAAGACAACATCCTATGTATCTTTCACAGATTTTCCTTGCAGCTTTGTTTCTTTCCATATGAAGGCGTCGCAGTTTTTCTCCCACCATTGGTGAATATTGGATAGGTGAATCTGTGGAAGCATTCTCCCTACATGTTCCCTTTTAACACAGGTCCCAGCAATGAAACCATTTTATTGGCGCAGAATTGATCAAACCAAGGTCCTTCTTAGGTTACCACCAAAAGGGTACTGAGTAGTCTAGAGCACTAACATTTTCACATTATTTGGAGAGAAGAAGTCTCACCCGAAGAGCAACCAAGACAAGAATATAGGGAAGGGTAAGGAGAATACTTAGGTAGATCTCAAGAATCATCAAGATTCAACATAGTCTTGTGCAAGATGAACTAACAAGTAGCAGATCTGAACTCATTCATAACTAATAATAAAGACAACAGAGTTGCAATAGAAATTACAAGCAAGCTATAGCATATTGATCTTATCAGACATGAAGAAGTAAAGTAGAATGACAACTCATAGACATAGATAGAGAATTACACAGAATATTTTAAAATTTTAGGTCCTTCCATATATTGTGATCAAAAAGTTTCTCGGATACAATTCAACAGATACAGACACTGCTTGGTCTTGACAAAACTAACAACAACTCTATACTATTGAGAAACAAGGCTATCCCTGGCCCCTTGCTTTCTGGATATTACAAAAATTCATTACTCTGTTACAGTATTTTCTGGCTCCGAGCTCATTATTCAGAGCTCTATCTACCCTTTTCCAAAGATGGACATTAACTACAATAACAGAACCTAAAATGGGAAATGAATGATAATCCCGTCAAACCTTTACAATCATATATGTCTCGTATATGTAAGCCAGTTGGATTTCAAATTATTTATTTCTTGTTCTTGTTGTAACCTCTTTCTTCCAGCTGGTGTTGGGTTGTCCCTCTAACCACTTTCTATTTCTTTCTCCATTCCTCTGTCCCGCTTTCTTGTGACTTGGGCAACTTTCTAACCAAAATTGGGACTGTATTATTTCTTTTGCAACTTCTATTAATAAAAAACTAAGGGTCCAATAGATGTCTCCATCAAGGAAGCAATCTTTGCACCAGCCAACAGTGTTGCATGTCGAATGACATCAAGCCATTCAAAGATGAGGTATTTTGTGATGTTGCTCCCCTTGAAGTTTGTGATGTTCTTTTGGGCCAACCTTATTTATGGAAACATCATTTTGTATATGAATCTAGGCCTCGTAGTGTTATTATCACTTTGAATAGGAAATTGTATAGGATACCTGAGGTAGTCCCACCTAGTGATATTTCCTTGATCTCTACCAAGAAATGCAGCAAGGCCATTTCTCAAACTGGGAAGTTTGTCTTCTTCATGATTCTCTCTTAGATTGAGAGAAAGGTTGCCACCACATTTTTGGCCTCCGCGACAGACTTCTCCATGGAACAGAAGCAAGTGGATAAGGTCATGGAAGAATACAAATACATTGTGTCCTCACCTACTGGGATACCCTTGCACTGTCATGTCAAGCATCCCATCGATCTAGTCCCAAGTGCACTACTTCCCAATGGACCAGTATATCACCACTTGCTGCTAGAAAATGAGGAGATCAAGGTTCAAATCCAAGAACTACTCCACACGGGGCACATCCAAACTAGCTCATCACCTTATGGAAGCCCAATCATGCTGGTGCAGAAAAAGGATGCGACCTAACGACTCTGCATTGATTATTGGGCCCTAAATAAAATCAAATTCAGGAACCGGTACACAATTCCCCGAATCGACGATCTCCTTGATCAAATCAAGCGGGGAAAATACTTCAGTAAGATTGATTTGAAGTCTAGATACCATCAGGTCCCAATAGAACAGACAGATGTATGGAAATTTTCCTTCAAGTCAAAAGAGGGTCTTTTTGAATGGTTGTTCATGCCCTTTGGTTTGAGGAATTTGCAAGAAAAATTCATGAGGATGATGGAAAATATCTTGCGAACTTTCACCAATTATTTTGTGGTTGTATATATATATGACATCCTCATCTACAGAAATACTTGGGTCAAACAATTGCAGCATATTCAGGAGGTTCTGCACACTCTATGACAACACAAGCTATATGCCAACTTTGGAAAATGCTCCTTCGGCATGGATAGGGTCCATTACCTAGTCTACATTGTTGATGTGCATGGTGTGCATGTTGATCTATCCAAGATCCAAGTCATTTGTGATTGGCCATCCCCAACCAAAATCTTTGAACTTTTGAGATTCTTTGGCCTTACCAATTTCTATCATAGGTTCATGTTTGGATTTTCCCATATTACATGGGCCCTTAGTCAAATAACCAGGGGTGGTGGTAAGGAAAACTTTATGTGGGGTCTGTCCCAATAGAAAGCATTGGATGAACTGAATCAGTTCTTATTCTCAGTCATAGTTATTTTATTACCTGACCTGCATGAGCCCTTTGAGATTGAGACAAATTCTTTAGACTATGTTGTCGTCGTAGTCATCACTCAACGCGACCACCCCATGGCCTATCATAGTGAGACATTATAAGATGTCATCCGTAAATAACCTACCTATGATAAAGAAATGTAATCCATTGTGAAATTATGTCACAAGTGGACATATTACATTCTTGAGAAGGAAACAATCATCCACACTTATCATAAGCCATTGCACTTCATGCAGACACAAGGTAAATTGCAGAATGACTGCCATCAGAAGTGGTCCACATATTTTCATCAATTTCACCTCAACATCAAGTATAAAATAAGAAGCACCAACTGAGTCACTCATTACCTCAGCCGAACTCTAGTCACATCACTCACCACAGTGCTAGACTCTTGCGACCATGAGACCTCCGGATGGCCCCACCTCTATGAGAAAGATCCTGACTTTGCCAAAACCTAACAGATGTTGGGTGCAAACACAATTGTCACTTATTTCCATCTTCAGGATGGGTTGTTGTTCCATCTAGGCCATATTTATGTTCCATCAAGCGAGTGAGAAAATATTATTTGGGAATCCCATTACAGTCGGGTGGAAAGACACTCCAGCGTGGAAAAGATAGCGGCAGTGTTGCTATGGAATTTATACTAGTTGAAACTTATACAGGATGTCAGCAAGTATATCTAGTCCTGCACTTCCTGCACTATTTCCAGAATGACCACTAAGAAACAAGTCTTGTTGACGTAGCCCTCCTCAACCCGTGGGTTAGGAAGTCCACGTACACAGGATCGGTCTTCTCTCCTTGGCCCAAAGAACTCTAAAATGCTCTTCTATTTCCCTTTCAGGAAATCTGCACCCATAGCGAGACCTCATGAGATTCCTCCCTCACGCTTCGGGGAATCGGACTCCGTGATATCATGAATCATGTGTTCGAGCGCCTGCTCACTATGACCCCCGAATCCCGAACTTCCGAAACATTCAACTCCGGCTTTTCGGCTTTCGCGAGTTCGCGAGTTGCGATGACATGCAACTCTGCTCCATGAACCCCGAAATCTCGATGCTATATTCCCTGAAATCCTGAAATGTTAGACTCTAACACGTTTCTTGGTGCTGGCCCCACAACTATACTTCTCATCGTTTCGAGACTTCACACTTCGCGAGTTCGCGAGTCCTGATGCAAAGCTTTCGGGACTTTGACTCACGAAACTCTGAAATGGTCAACGCGGTTGAATTCTACATCGATAGTGCGCCACCTGTCTGAATTGTTGGCTCCTCTAGCCCCACATTGTCCTTTTAACTCTTCAGGACTTCACATTTTGGGATATTGCGATTCTCGTTGCAAAGTTTACGGGACTTCCACCTACGAAATCGCAAAATGGGAATCCGCTTGTAAATCTAACGGCCCCTGTGGCTTGGATCTATGGTCCTACTCCTCCTGATCTTAGAACCTCTAGGAATACTCGTGGTAACTCCCCTGCTCTTTTGTGAGATCTGACAGCTCACGAGACTTCATGAATTCTCCACAAGGAATTTCGACCGTCGATTCTTTCCTCTCTCAAGGACGTCTGCATAAACTAAACAAGGTATCTCTCTCCGCGGAGCTTGTCCTCCTGCGGTCCCTCGTCACTCCGCCTTCCTTCAAACTTTCAAGGTGCTTGGTTTCTTGCCTTCCTTTGATTCCTTCGAAAGTCCAATTCCTTCTGAGATTTCTCCAACTTTGAGCCTTTCTGAAAACCCCTGCTCGCACTCCTTGCGGTAGACCTTCAAACACTTTCAAGTGCTTGACTCCCTTCGACTCTACACACACCTACAGCAGTAGTCTCTCAATACTTTGCTTAGGATCAAAACCCTAAGACTTTACCTAGCCTGCACACTCCTTGCATGGCTCCTATGCCTAACTACACTTCTGTGGAAATGAAAACAAAAGCTATCTAGTCTGAGCTTTCAGAGACAAACTTTCGAACCCCTTGTCAATGCACTCCTTGCGAACAATTCGACTGCACTCCTTGCAGGAACTCTTGCTCAGATAGAGAAACAATTGAAACTCATTTCCCTTACTCTCTTTCTCTCTCTCTCTCAGATTCTAGACATTCAACAAGAAATCATTCATACATAGCATAAAAGCAAATTTACAGCAGAAAGAGAAAAATAACCATGAGCATAACATCTAGCATACATACATGGAGAATCAACACAACGCCATGAATTTGAATCACAGTTTTTTTCTTATTAATTCAAATATCTGTACATGGGTGTCTTCAAACTATAGTTCTCCCTTCTTAGCTCTATATTCTCTTCATAATAATGTTACAATACACAAATGAGGGTGTCTATATCCCATTTCCCTCCTACGCTCTAAAACTGTCTAATCTAACATTCAATTCTACCTATTTGCATTAACTACCATAAATACCTTCTATCTACTAAGGACGAGAGTGAATCACTCAAGGTCCATTTACATTATACAAGGGACCTCCTTCTTAATGGCTTCATTTAAGATTGGCGCATTAACTTCAAGACAATTTCAAAATTTGTGCTGGGCACTTGTCCAGTTGTCTGTTGTCTCCACGCTGGTTCACTTGAGATGCTCCTGCATCATACTCCCTCGCTTGAAAATTTTTGTGGGCTCCTGTCCATGAGCTCGTGCATGGTCTATCCATGCTTTTGTATCTCTGCTTCATTCTCCCAGCTGGCATCTTCAACTGGATGGCCCTTCCACTTGACCAAATATTCGAAGTAGTGCTTCCATCTGGTCTTCTTGCTCACTCTTTTGTCCAGTATGCACTCCATCTGTGGCTTATCTACAACTGGCATCTGCTTTTTCCACTAGATCACTAGCTACCCATTTCCTATCCCTACTTCCTTAGCTTTATATGGGTACAAATATGATATGTTGAATATCGGAGAAATTTCGATCCCATCGGGTAATTCAAAGTCGTAAGCATTCACCCCAAATTTCTTCAAGACCTTACAAGGTCCGATTTTCTTCATCTTCATCTTATTATATGTTCCTCTCGGGAATCTTTCCTTTCTCAAATGTTCCACAACCACATCACCAACCTCAAATTGAAGTTGTCTCCTGTGTTGATCTGCTCTTCGTTTATACTCCTGGCTCGAGTTTTGTAAATGCTCCTTGACCTGGTTGTGAAGTTATTTCATCGCCCCTACGAAGTCTTCTACACTAGTGCTCCTAGTCGCATTCTGTTTTGAATCCCTTAACTCAGAAATTCCTCTCAGCTGCATGCCAAAAACAATCTGAAATGGACTCTGCCCTGTGCTTCTGTTAACTTAGTCATTATAAGCAAACTCTGCATGTGGTAATATGTTGTCCCATTGGCTGTGGTGTTCTGTCACCAGGCTTCTCAACAAGTCTCCAAGACTTCTGTTCACCACTTATGTCTATCCATCCATCTGAGGATGATAAGCTGAACTAAATGACAAGTTAGTTCCCAGCTTCTTCCATAAGGTCCTCCAAAAGTATCATATGAACTTAGTGTCTCGATCTGAAATTATGCTCCTTGGCAAGCCATGAAGTTGAATGACTTCTTTGAAAAATAGATTCGCAATGTGAGTTGTGTCATTGGTCTTCTGACATGGTATGAAGTATGTCATATTGAAAAATCTATCCACCACCACAAATATTGAATCAGAAACTTTTTGTTTTCTTGGCAACTCCAATACAAAATCCATGTTGATTGCATCCCACAGCCTCTCAAGTATGGGCAATGGTTGATAAAATCCAGCATTCTGTCTCCTTCCCTTTGAATGCTAGAAAATTCTATATCTGTCCACGAATATCTTGATGTCTGCTCGCATTCCCGGCCAAAAATATGACTCATTCAGCTTTACAAATGTCTTGCCGTGACCAAAGTGCCCGACCAATCCTCCACTATGTTTCTTCTTCAGCAAATTCTCCCTCATGGAGAATTTTGGAATACAAAGCTAATTACCTTTAAACAGTAATCCTTCCTGGATCATGTATTCTACCCATTGGCTTCTATCCTCGAGAATTGGATTCTCAACTGCTTCATATGCTCCTTTAAAATCTAGATCATTTTTGTACATGTTCCTGAGATCAGCAAAACCCAACGTTTTGACTCTGAACTCCTGCAATAGCAAACACTTCCTACTCAAAGCATCAACAACTTTGTTAGCAGTACCAGAAATATGTTTAATCACAAAAGTGAAATTTTGCATATATTCAACCCATTTAACATGTCTCTGATTCAACTTTTCCTGTTGAGTCACAAACTGCAATGCATGATTGTCACTGTACAAGACAAACTCCTTCGGGATCAAGTAATGTCTCCATTTCTTCAATGCCTGTATAATAGCATAAAACTCCTTATCATAAGTGGATTATTTCACTTTCGCTTCATTCAGCTTCTCACTAAAGTATGATATCGGCCTATCCTCTTGACTCAAGACTGCCCCTATTGCAAATCCACTTGCATCGCATTTCACTTGAAATGTCTTTTGGAAATCCAGCAACACTAGAATTGGTTGTTCCGTAATCTTCCTCTTCAACAGATTAAAACTCTTCTCAGCCCCTTCAGTCCAGTGAAAATACTTGTGTCTTTTCTTCACTGTATTCATCACCGGTGCACTAATTCCACTGAAATTCCTGATGAATTTTGCAGTAGAAACTAGCCATTCCGTGAAAACTTCTCACCTCAAAGATATTCTTCGATGACGGCCAATTCTTGATTACCTCCACCTTATCTAGATCCATCCTCAACTCATCTGAAGAAATAACAAATCCCAAGTAAATGAGCTCTGTCTTCATGAATAAGTATTTCTTCATGTTTATCAACAACGTTTCCTGCTATAACCTCTGCATTACTGTAGCCAAATGCTTAAGATGCTCTGCCACTGTTTTACTGAAAACCAGTATGTCATCCAGATATACGATAACAAATTTTCCAATGAACTCCCTCAGGACTTCATTCATCAACCTCATGAAGGTACTCGGCACATTTGTTAATCCAAATGGCATAACAAGCCATTCATACAACCCTTCATTGGTTTTGAATGTTGTCTTCCATTCATCGCCTTCTCTCATGCGGATTTGATGATAGCCATTTTTCAAATCAATCTTTGAAAAGAATTTTTCTCCGCTCAAGCAATCCATCAAATCATCCATCCTTGGTAATGGAAATTGGTACCTGATGGTTATCTTTTTAATTACCCTCGAGTTAGTACACATCCTCCAGCCTCTGTCTTTCTTCGGACTAAGTACTGTTGGAACAATACACAGACTCAAGCTTTCTCTGACCAATCCTTTGTCCAACAACCCCTGGACTTGTCTTTTGACCTCTTCATTCTCTTGTGGTGTCAATCTGTACACGGCTTTGTTTGGTAAACTGGCTCCTGGTATGAGATCAATATGATGACTTACACTTCAAATCGATGGCAACGAACGAGGTAGTTCATCCACTACTATGTCAGCGAACTCTTCCAGCAGTTCCTAAACTTCTTCTGGTAAATCATCTACTCTTGTGTAGGTCAAAACAATCTTCGGTTTCCTGACCACAATGAATTGAAGTTCTTCCTTCTTCTTGACCTCTGTAAGAAGTTCCTTCCCACTCATGAGAAGTACAGTGTTGCTTACTTCAGGCTTCACCTCCTTATCTTTGATTGGAAGCAACATGTGAGTCCTCCCATTCTTCTCTAGAGTGTATGTGTTCATTCTCCCATCATGAATCACATTCCTATTATATTTCCACGGTCTACCCAGCAATAGATGACAAACATCCATGGGAATAACATCACAGAGTATCTTATCATTATATCCTCCTATCTTAAATTCAACTAAACATTGTTTAGTGATAGTTACCTGGTGTCCTTTTTGTAGCCATGAAACTCTGTATGGGCTTGGATGATCAATCGTCTCCAGCTCCAATTTCTCTACCATCTCCATAGAAATGAGACTATCTGTGCTACCACTATCCACAATGACCTTGCATACCCTGTCCTTGGTTTTTCAAGCAGTCTGGAAAAGTCTGGTTCTTTGGAATGAACTCTCCACCTCCTTCTCTGGTGTCAAAAGAACTTTTCGCATCATCAACGATCTTCCACCTTCAGCATCTTCTACCTCAACATCTTGCCTTTGTGCTTCGGCAATGTGAGTCTCTCCACTCTCCTTCTTTTTATCTGGACACTCATAAGACTTGTGCCCATTCTTTCCACATGTGAAGCATGTTATTACTCCACCTCTTCCTCTTCCTCTTCCTCTACCTCTAGTACGAGGAAAAGTATTGTTATCAGCATAATCTCCTCTCTGCTCAGTATGTTGTCCTCTCTTTTCAGCATATTTCCCTCTCTGTGAGATTCCACCTCTCTCAGTTTGAGTCTGAGGTTTCTTCCAGTCCTCCTTGGGCTTCTAATATTTATCCTGGACAACTGATTTTCCCCTGGGATGACTTCTGCCTCGACCTCTTTGACCCTGCTTTCGACTTAGCTTATCTTCCGCTTTTAGAGCCATCTGATAAGCATCTTCCACTATTCGGATGGTTACCATGCTCATCTCATCCTGAATGTCGTATCTCAGGCCATTCATGTATCTGGAAACCTTCTCATCATCGCTCTCCCAATGACCTACCCTGATGTTTAGCTTGCAGAATTCTTCAGTGTATTCTTTCACTGTCATCAGCTTCTGTCTCAGGTTTTGCATTCTCTTGAACAAAGTAATATGGTAATCTATGGGGATGAATTTCGCTTTCATCTTCGCGATCATTCTTTCCCAGCTCTTGATCTTCTGCTTGCCTTTGCAGTGTCTATCAGCTTGTAGTTCATCCCACCACAAAGTTGCATGTCCCTTCAATCTAGTGACAACATGCTTGACCTTCTTTTCCTCTTCGACATCTTCATAGTCAAAGTATGTGTCTAGGGCTCTAATCCAGTATAGAAGCTCCTCTGCATCCAGATTTCCCTCATAAACTGGAATTTCCATTTTCTCCCTTGCACCCATTCTTGCAATAGCCCTAATCAAGCATTCGTTTGCTACATCTTCAGCTTCAACTTCTTCTTCTTCATGTTCAGCTTCAATTTCACTTTCAGAATCACTAAGATCCCTAGCACTGACTGTGCATCTCTGTGCTGTCTCCATGTCCTCAAGCCTGGCACGTAAATCACGCATTTCTCTTTCCATGGCTGGATCAGTCATCTTCCTACCTCTTCTTCTTGGCATTTCCCTCTCCTCTGGTGGATCGGGTGTTTTCCTATCCCTTCTCCTTGGCGGCATGGTGAATTCTCTTTTTTTCTCTACTACAGAAATAAAAGAACCTTTCTGATCTCTGATACCAAACCTGACGCAACCCTCCTCAACCCACCGGTTAGGAAGTCCACATACATAGGATCATTCTTCTCTCCTTGGCCCGAAGAACTCTAAAACACTCTTCTATTTCCCTTTCGGGAAATCTGCACCCACAATGAGATCTCGTGAGATTCCTCCCTCACGCTTTGGGGAATTGGAATCCACGATATTGTGAATCCTGTGGTCAAGCACCTTCTCACTATGACCCCCGAATCCCGAACTTCCAAAACAGTCAACTTTGGCTTTTCGGCTTTCGCGAGTTCATAAGTTGCGATGACATGCAACTCTGCTCCATGAACCCCAAAATCCCGATGCTATATTCCCTGAAATCCTGAAATGTCAGACTTCGACAAGTTTCTTAGCGCTGGCCCCACAACTATACTTCCCTCCATTTCAAGACTTCGCACTTCGCGAGTTTGCGAGTTCTGATGCAAAGCTTTCAGGACTTCGACTCACAAAACTCTGAAATGGTCAACGCGGTTGACTTATACGTCGATAGTGCGCCACCTATCTGCCTTGTTGGATCCTCTGGCCCCACACTGTCCTTTTAACTCTTCGGGACTTCGCAGTTCAAGATATCACAATTCCCATTGCAAAGTTTACAGGACTTCCACCTACGAAATCCCGAAATGGGAATCCGCTTGCAAATCCAACAGCCCTTGTGGCTTGGATCTACGGTCCTACTCCTCCTGAGCTTAGAACCTCTAGGAATACTCGCGGTAACTCCCCTGCTCTTTTGTGAGATATGAAGGCTCATGGGACTTCACGAATTCTCCACAGGGAATTCCTACCATCTGTTCTTTCCTCTCTCAAGGATGTCTGCATAAACTAAACAAGGTATCTCTTCTCGCGGAGCTTGTCCTCGTACGGTCCCTCGTCACTCCACCTTCCTTCAAACTTTCAAGGTTCTTGGTCTTTTGCCTTCCTTCGAGTCCTTAGAAATTCCAATTCCTTCTGATCTTTCTCCAACTTTGAGCCTTTCTGAAAACCCCTGCTCGCACTCCTTGCGGCAAACCTTCAAACACTTTCAAGTGATTGACTCCCTTCGACTCTAAGCACACCTGCAGTAGCAATCTCTCAATACTTTGCTCAGGTTCACAACCCTAAGACTTTACCCAGCCTTCACACTCCTTGCACAGCTCCTATGCCTAACTGCACTTCTGTGGAAATGAAAACAAAAGCTATCTAGTCTGAGCTTTCAGAGACAAACTTCTAAACCCCTTGTCAATGCACTCCTTGTAGACAATTCGACTGCACTCCTTGCAGGAACTCTTGCTCAGATAGAGAAACAATTGAAACTCATTTAACTTACTCTCTCTCTCTCTCTCTCTTATATTTCAGACATTCAACAAGAAATCATTCATACATAGCATAAAAGAAAATGTATAGCAGACAGAGAAAAATAACCATGAGCATAACATCTAGCATACATACACAGAGAATCAACACAATGCCATGAATTTGAATCAAAGTTCTTTTCTTATTAATTCAAATATCTGTACATGGGTGTCTTCGAACTACAGTTCTCCCTTATTAGCTCTGTATGCTCTTCATAATAATGTTACAATACACAAATGAGGGTGTCTATATCCCATTTTCCTCCTACGCTCTAAAACTGTCTAATCTAACATTCAATTATACCTATTTGCATTAACTACCATAAATGCCTTCTATCTACTAAGGACGAGAGAGAATCGCTCAAGGTCCATTTACATTATAAAAGGGTGCTCCTTCTTAATGGCTTCATTTAAGATTGGCGCATTAACTTCAAGACAATTTCAAAATTTGTGTTGGGCGCTTGTCCATTGTCTCCGTTGGGTCGCTTGAGATGCTCCTGCATCACTTGTACACTCCTCTTCCTACTCCTAACAGGCCCTGGGAATCCATTTCAATGGACTACATGTCATTCCTTCCATCCACCAAGTAGGAAAATGACTGTTTTTTCATGGTTATTGATCCCACAAACCATTATCTCAAATCGGGACAACCGATTCCTCAGCAGATTCTAGTCAAGCCTCTGGTCACTACTGGAAACCAAGCTCACCAAGTCCACTACCTTCCACAAAGGTCAATTTTTATTGTATATATGTAATTTTTCACTGTGTCTCTAGTTTAACTTCCTAAATCCGGGGTTTCATTTTGTTACTCTCATAATATGCATTAGTGATCAGAGCATTCTTCTCCTTGTCAATTTTTTTAACGCATTTCCCTGACATGGTTAGGGTATAGAGAGTTGGCTCTCGATGTTTTTTCTCTTGAGGAAAACTGCTCTCATAGGTCCAGGAAACCTTCCATGACAGGAGAAAATAAACACAATGGGATAGGAGATCCTTTCAAAATGTTGGTCGAGGAGTCCCTTAAGCGACAGAGGAATGCGATGATGGACAACTTTGCACAAATCCTTCAATAGTTGTTGTTGTCATAGGGGCAGACCCAGGGTTCAATGCTACAACAATGCACCAACAAAACCCTAACTACCGACCCTTTCGGAAACACTTGCGAAGAAGATGAAGTCTCACCCGAGGTAGAGGCAGGGGTGGTTGTAGGACTCAGATGTCTACAACCTTAGCTGCGACACAGATCTATGATTGTAACACTTAACAAAACACTTAGCAGTAAATATTCATCAACATTCAGTTCTTAGTAATAGTGCAGATAAACCCTAATCACAGAGCATCACAATATTCAACCAAATCTGATGTATCCAAACACTTATAATAGAGAAGTAGGTTAGATCTAACATATTCAAGCATTAATCACATTTGCATAGGTCATATCTAACATCCATATACATCATTAGCACAAAGCATAAATAGATCTATCTATTTATATCAAAGCACTTAGCAAGTAAAGACATAAACACATCAAGACATTGCACAAATCATAGCGACACAACATATACATGGTTCACCCCCACCCTGGGGCTACATCTTCTTTATTAGCTTATTCAATAAGTTAAATGCACAGAGCGTCAAAACCCTACTCCGCATAGGACAGGAGATCTGCGCAGCTTGCTAGATCCTCCTTCCCCGAGTAGATCTAAGCACACAAGCTTCCACAACCTCTTACAATGACTTGCACTTAGCCATTTGTAACTCTTCTATATATGATCACTACATCGCCTTAGCATCTATTTATACTTTACAAAATAGGCTTAGAAATGGATGAACCCATGGGCCGACATCCCATACCCATTACATAATCCCAAATCCCAAAAAGGACCCAAAAAGGGGCCGATATCCCATGATCTCTGCTTCGTCTTGCGCTCCTCCTTCAACAAGATGTTGAAGTCCCAAAATAGGTCAAACTTGACCAAGGATTTCCCAAAACTTGGTCAAGGGCCAACAAGCCCCCAACAATCACCTGTGACTCATCCCGAGTCACTCTGATCTAGGTAGTTCTACTTCAAAAGCCTCGAGCATAGCTTGAGCTGCTTTGACTTGTTGGTGTGCCTTGGCCTCCTATTCGGTGAACTCTTGGATGACTGCATTATTGACTGGTCCCTCCAAGTGTTGTTCAGCTGCAATGACCACCTACTCTAGTTCTTCTCCTAGGCCTTCGACCTCTATGAATAGTTGATAAGCCTTATATTGTATAGTTTGGAGGCTCTAAGTTACTTCCATAACTCTGCTCTGGATAGTGTGGATCCGCTGCTGGGTAGTGCGTTGTTCCTAGGATTGCTTCATTATTTCCACAACTGACAAGGGATTCAACTACGCTTGTATCATTTTGGCTTGATACTTTGCCTCTTGGAGCTACGACTCTAGTTCCTTTAGTTCTGTATTCTCGGTGAGTTGTTCGTAGGTCTGGGAACTGCGATCAGTAAGTTTCTTACATTCCATAGCAGGGGATTTTATTCTCTCAATTGCGCTTCGAGTAGTTGCTTCTCTTTGATCCCTTACATCCTGTGGGGTCTCAGGCACTGCGCAGAGATCTAAGTATGCGATGTGTTGTTGTAGTTGTTGGATAGCTTCCATGAGATACTCTACTTGCTACGTGACTCAATCCTCTTCCTTTATTTCTACGACTGTCACAAAACAAAGTTCTTTGTTGATCACTTCTTTCACTTTGAGCTGCTCCACGAGAAACTATGCTTTTACTTGCTGTATCTGTGATTTTTCTTCATCAAACTTTGCTTGGAGAGAAATATTTTCCTATTCTCCAGCTCAATGTTGTTTGAAAAGTACTCATTGTACTTGCGTCAAATCCTGGGTGGCTTGTTTTGTTTTCTCTTGTTCTCATTGAAGGCAAGCTTCGACTGTATCAACTAGTTGTTGGAGTTGGGATGGATCATCTCCAAACTCTGGTTCTCCCGATGGTAGAGGTGCAGTGGGGA
>JZKD02S1678422.1:961886-980666 GCA_000966675.3 Picea glauca | reverse complement strand
TTTCACCATTTTCATTTTCATTTTCAAAGTTGTAAGAAGAGCTTATTTGTGGGGGTCCAAGAGCCCTCCCTTGGAGGAAGAAGGGACTCATAGTCCTCTTGCTTCTCGGTGTTTTGTTTCACTAATATCAGCCTTATCATTGGTGACATGGGTCTCATTGTTTCTTTTGTCCTTATGTCCCTATGTTTATCAATTAAGTTGTTGTTTTATTTCTTAGTTTAATTCTTAGTTATTGTTTTATATTTCTTTTTCTAACCCTTTTCCTTGCAGTTGTCCTGCTTAGCAAACCCAACTAAGCTTGAAAGTGCCTCTATTTTTCTCACTAAGGTGACGAAAGAGGCGCAACAGTGTTGTTCTCAACAAACTTAATGGCCTCAAATTATTCTTCAATCGATGCTCCATGAGCTATCATAGGTACATGAGTAAGTCTTCCACATAGGGTTATCATATTTCCTTTAAACAATCCTATCCTTCCCAATGAAGGAACCATAGCAGGCTTTCCCAAAATTTCCCAAGTGCTTTATGGCATAATATTCACCTGTGTTTCTTCATCTAATACGTAGTCTATGTCGAAGTCTCCTATTATTGTTTCTATGCACTCCTTCTCTTTTAAGATCTCTAGTTAATTGATGTCTCTGTGATTCTTCAGTGTTTCTTTCATCTGCAATAGTATAGTCTCTGATTCTCTCTAATTCTCTAGAATATCCTTAGTTTCTTGACCTTCCTCATGGTTTTCTTGTCTTAGGTTCATCTTTTCAACTTTAGCAATCATTATAGGGAAATCCAAAACCTCATGATCAACAGCTTTACAACAAAGACAAATAGGACCTATACTAGGGAATTCTTTAGCAAGATGTCCCAGTCTTCTATAGCTATAACATAGTATCAATCCTCTCTTTCTCTTAAATGATTCCCAACCTGTACTGCGCACTGGGATCATAGTGTTGAACCTCCAATCTGCAAAAATTCTTTCTAGGATCCTGCATCCACTTGTTAGTCCAAATTTGTTTTCTATGCATAGGAATAACATATCTTTCACTATCAGATTTATTCAGATCAGGTCTTCTTTCTTCTAGTTGTGCTCTAGTTTTTAGACAAGGACAAAATTTATCAAGCATACCTAGATTCATACATTCGAAGAAAAAATTTCCACTTATCTTACCTTTATCAGAGCACAAATATTTAAGATCTTATCTCTTCTCTTCATATATGGTTCCCTTCTTAGCACAGAGATTCACGAGTCAAGTAGAATAATGTGCACTACAACAACAGATCTACGCACAAAGATTTCTCTTTTCTTCAGTTCCCACCAATCACAGTTTCAGGTCCCGACAATGGAACCATTTGTTGGCACAAGGGCAGACCCAGGGTTCAAGGATTCAAAAACGCACCAAAAAAACCCTAACTACCAAGCCTTTTGGAAACACCTGCGAAGAAGATGAAGTCTCATCCAAGGTAGAGGCAGGGGGGGTTGCAGGACTCAAGTGTCTACAACCTAGCTTGGACACAGATCTATGATCACAATACTTAACAAATCACTTAATAATTAGCATTCATTAGTATTTAACCTTATTCACATCACAGTTCAACCCTAATTACAGAACAACGCAGGATTAATCCAGATCTAAGTACATCTAACCATTCAGCACATAACATCCGAGCAAATCTAACATTGATTCATACATAAAGCACTAAGAATCCATAGATATACCTATCACACATCAAGAACAGTGCACTAAGCAAGTAAATACATAAACAACATAAACAACATTCCAGAAATCACAACAAGACAGGATATACATGATTCACCCCAGTGTGGGGCTACGTCCACCAACTCTTCTCTTCTTTATTAGGTTCTTCCAATCTTCTTACAGGCACCAAGCCACAAATCCAACTCCACATAATATAGGATATATGCACGTACCTCGCCAGATCCTCCTTCCCCGAGTTAGATCACAGCACAAAGTCTTGCATAGTCTGGGCACAAAGCCTCTTACAATAACTTGCACATAGCTCTGCAAGTCTTTAACACACAGTATGCACAAAGCCGATTACAAATGCTTACACTAAGCCACACACATCTACTACTACTTCTTACATTGCCTAGCTACTTATTTATAATTTACAAAAAGGGCCTAAACATGGGTAAAACCCATGGGCCTACATCCCATACCCATTACATAAACCCTAAAACCCAAAAAGCCCGCAAAAAGGGAGAGATCCCACGATCTCTGCTTCGTCTGGGTGCTCCATATTCAACCAGCTTGTTGAAGTCCCAAAAATGGTCAAACACAACCAACATTTCCACAAAACTTGGTCGAGGTCCAATAGCCATGATCAACATTGGGTGCCACACCAGTTTCAGGCGAGAGACAAATTTTGGTTGCACTTGTAGAAAGAATTCCTTATTGAGCCTCATCAGAAGATTTCTCCACTCTGTTATGGACCTTACACCATTACCAAGGTTTTGGGTGACAATGATTTTGAGCTCAACTTGTCCCCCTTCCTTGTCTTGCATCCAATGTTCAATGTGGATCTCCTTCGGTCTTATTTTCCACCATTATTGTACACCTCAGAGATAGAAGAACAGTTGAAACCAACAGAGCTCAAACCTGACTGCATGGAATAGGATTCCCTTGATCATATCGTGGAAACAGAGGTCAAGGACACTCACCAGTAGAATATTCATCTTTATAGGGTTGTCAAAGCAGGGTATCTCTTACACCAAAGCAAGTGGCTCACTCGAGGCCAAATTCAACAGAAAATTTCTCATCTGATGGGGGAACTCAAAATAATGGATACCATTTCTTCCTATGGGGGGAGGATTTATCTAGGAGTATATCGGTGGCCATCCACCATTTCCAACTGGCTCAAAACATTATTTTGGAAACTTATTATTTTAAGCAATTTTTTTATTCCCAATCTTTCAGGGCCATTTTGATGGCCTAAACGACATTTTTTTCATGATCAAGAACCTCAAATATAGGATGAGTATTTTATTTATCCCAATAAATGAATCTCCTCATCAATACCTTTCCAATGAGCTATTGTGCACCCTAAACAGAGGTCGCATGCAAAAGTTATGACCCTGGGAAGTTAATGTACTAATTTACACCAATAGAACCCACATGACTTTTGGCACTTCATCTCCTAGGGTTAAGTTTTTGGATGTCTAGGGTTTTGGAATACATATTTATTGTAAAAAAACCTTTAGATCCAAATTGTACTCATATTCTTGTGAATTATCGTACTCGTCACATCTCTTCTCAGAGATAAGGTACCACCATTCTAGCAGGCTTGTTTTCAGTCTGCAGTCTACAATTTTCAGCATATTTCTTATTTAATAGAAGTCAATTTTTATTGTATCTCTTTTATCATTCACTGTGTCTCTGTGTTATTTTCAAGAATCTGTGGTTTTAGTTCGTTCCGCTCATAAATCTGGATCACCAGAGGGTAATGGTTCTTGCTTCATGAGGTAATGCGTCTGGGTATCATGGTAAGTGTCACTCTAGTATTTGAAGCATTTAAACATGTTGCAAAGAATATTTCTTGATTACAGAACGTTTTCTTGGAATTTATGCTATTTTCCTTATTTAACCCTAGTTGGTGTCATGTTATCCTAGTAATTTGGTCACCCTCGGGAATAGGGTGCTACTAGGGGATTCCTTTAACAATCATCGTCCATTTAAGAAATTGAATACCTAAAAAAATATCAAACACACAATAAATATACCACTTGAATGAAATACTAACACAAGTGCATTATAACACTTTGATGGTTACCCCTATGGAACTTTGTGGACCTCTCCTTTCAAGTGAGACTGTGTTGTTGCCCACCCAAGATTTGTATTATCTATTGCGAGTACACACATGTTTGGATCATAAATTAATAAATTAATGGCAAATAAATGAGCTTGGAAAAATATTGCATCACGGATGAAGGGAAGCTCACCCTATACAAAGGCACCCATAAATGAGATAATAAAAACCCTTTTATGTCATGAACCTCATGCCTAGAAGTTCCCCCACTCCACTTCACATGCACACATGAATTATATAGGTTCCACTTTGGAAATAGCTTGGACTTGGGGAATGATTGACCCAATAGGATGCCTTGATACGCCTCCCACACCCAAATTTGACAAATTGTATAACGTCTTTGAGCATTTGTTTAGTTTGAAAAGGGGGGGGGGTTGATGCACTTGTTCGATTGGTTTGATTATTAGATGTGTCTTAATTGTTATGATACGTATGACTCATGGACCCCTGGAGGGAATATATGTTTTCCTTTGCAAGACATTTCTCGGTGGATGGGTATTCATCAGGAGATGATCAGTTTGGACCTTCATGAGTGCTTGAAGCCCAAGGATGGATGGAGAGACCCCAAGCTTGGGAAAAGATCCTGATGACCAGTTTTCACAGTGAGGGAAGAGGATGTTTCCTTTGGAGGCACCTTGGTAGGCCTTCATGACTATTTTCCACCCTTCCCCACATGGATGTTGGCCTTTCGAGTCCATGGACATCACCCTAGTAGCCCATGACATCACCCAAGGATAGGTTTTGACACCTGGAGATATTGGACTACAGTTCTGGCACACGTGACATTGAGAATGGCCTTTATAGGCCCAACATTTACCTATATGATCTCAAGGTCTCATGGAGCAGGCGTAACGATACCCTGGGAAGGATGATGCGACTCTTATTAGGGTTATGTTGTGAAATTTTATTTATTTTTTAAATTTTAAGAGAAAATTGGCATTTAGGCTTTGTTTTGTGAAAAAACACAATTGTGGGATTAAAAAGCCAGGATTTCCCATATAAATATGGCTGGATAAATTCATTTTTTCATCATAAGTCATCACACAACACTTGTGGACTGAAATTTTCTCCCTCTTTAAGGGATATTGGCTGAAATAACTAGTGCATATCTCTTATGGAGGTGTTTTTGTGGTGTATTTTAGCTATTTTCATGCTGCAAAGATATTCAACTAGGGTTTGGCTTGATTATTCTTGGTGAAGTAAGTAAAATGTATATAATTGTGTTCATGTACTAAATTCTTTTGGTAAATTTTGCTTATTTCATGTTGACGATTATGAAATTTATTTCTTAAACCGTAGGAGAGAAACATAAGGTGCTTCTTTCTCTCTCTAGCTTTCTACTTGTTTAAATTTTTCAAGTACACCTCATTTAGAAGTGACTAATAGAGCCCTAAAGTGGTATCACTCTAGTAGTTTTACTCTAATTTTTTATTTCATAATCTATTTTCATTAGTCTAAGGAAGGAAGGTGTGCTAGGGCCTTAAGGTGCTTATTCTCTAGCAAATCCTTCTTAAATACTTGGATGGTTGAGGCCTTGAAGTGCCAACACCTCTTGAATCCACCTCTTTCCTTTTGATAAGTATTATCATCGCTATTTTCCCCAAGTTAGATTGTTTTTTTTATTGACTCCATAATCCCAAAAAGGCACTCATCCACTTGCTTTCATGAAATATTGATCAAACAGACACTCAAACTCTCTTCTTTGAAACCCACATTAACTAATACTAACCCTAGTTTAGCTAAACTAACTAATTGTGTTTCTGGTGTTATGAAACATTTTCTACAGCCATTCTAACCTTGTAATTTTCTGCATACACTCAAATAACATTTACATAACATACTCAGAAATTTCTTTTGGAAAGTGCTTAAGAAATCTATGGAATAAATGCTAATTTTTCACTGTACTTTCATGCTATTATGAGTACTATTTCTCGTGGTTGTTACAAAAGAATAATTTATGTTATAAATTGATAATTTACTGAAATTTTTCTTTAGCCACTTTATTTTATCTATTGTCTAACATCTTTGAGGCTTTTACTATCATTTGGCACTTGGAAGTTGTATATGCATGCTATATTGTTCTTGTTTTGAGAAGGTACATCAATATTCTTTTTTGCCTCAAATTATTCATATGAATACATTCTTGACTTAGGTGACTAGTGTGAGGGGGGATTTTCCTTGACATATCCTTAGTTTACCCAGCCCTTTATGCCACTGGGGAAGCCTCCCTTGGGGTAGATCCTCTCCTACTCCTAAAATGTGGGGATATCTTACTGAGGTGACAATGGTAGTACATAACATTGTTATGCCAACCTTCCTCACTTGCCTTGGGATTTGGGCAAGTACAAATTGTGCGATAACATTTTTTATGCAGTTGTCGAGGAACATCGAGTCAATTTTCCTTGAACGACATATCTTTGGTAAGCCTTTCCTCAAAAACGTTTACTTCACAAGCTTAACTAGTGACTCCAATGAGGGTGATTCCCTCATTTTCTTCGATAACCCTTAAGAGGTTATCTGGAGACTCCACAAAGCTCAGGGAGATACACCAATTCTCCCAGGTCTTATAGAAGAATTCCTCCCTGAGATTCTCCTGTAGTAAAATCATTGTTTGGGGGAATCCTTCCTTTTAACACAATGGATAATGCTCAAACTCAAACTCAGAACCAAAATAAAAAAAAATGGGTGTATAAACTCTTTAATCCATTGAACGTGAAAAGAATTCTAGGATACCCTCGAAAAATTCCTACAAAATATGAAAAATGGCTGCCTAAATTCACTGGTAATGATGGGGTTAGCGTTGAGGACCATATGAGTAATTTATGGGCCTTATTTCAACTCCCCCTATCAGTGATGATGTTGAATACCTAGCAATGAAACTCTTCTCTACCACTCTTCAAGATGGTGACAAAAGATGGTATGATGGTATCCTTGATTCTAGTATTACATCTATGGATCAATTAGAAGAAGTCTTCCTCAAGAGATGGAATATCAAAGAGGATCCTAAAATTTTGCTAGCAAGACTTAATAACATCAGAAAAACTAAGAATGAAATTTTCAAGGGATTCCATTCCAAATTTGAGATGCTTTTACAACATTTTCCTAAAATCCACCACCCTGGGAATGATTTTCTCGTTTTCCTTTACACCAAGGCATTCTCAGGAAAAATGGGTTTCTTAATTAGGGACAAGGCCCCAAGAAAAATACAAGAGGCTCTTGAGATCACTAAAAATATTGAGAACAACTTGTCATCATCCAAGGTTGAACCTTTCTCTACTCCAAGAGTTAAAATTGATGCCAAGCCCAAAGTAATACACAATGCTGAGGCCACCTCAGGTATTGGTGTTGCTTTGGAAAAACTTCAAGGAACTGCAAAAATCATTGTGAAAATTCAAGAACTAATGATGAATAGGATTTTCAATTTAGAAAGATCCCAACAATAAGATCCTAGACCCCCTTACAAAGGAAAATTCCAAACGAATGGTCAGGGATTCAAACCATGAAGTGATCAGGATGTCCCTAACTCCCTCACTCCTACAAATGTTGTGGAAGACAATTCGTGATGTTTTCAGTGCAGATAATCACATTGGGAGCATGAGTGTCCATTGAATGCTATGGATTTTGATCAAGTGAATATTATGAGTCATGTATTTGTTGAAGAACAACAAATTTTCCTTAATATCAGACCTGAACATCATGAAGAAGGCATGAAGGAGGAAGCCAAAAGGGATAGGATGGAATTTATAAACAACCTTGATGAAGAGTTGAGGGATAAGTTGCAAATATACACTAGGCAGAAACAAATGCCCCAACCTCCAATATTCAGAACAGAAACTCCAACCTATGAGTATGTTCCTCCCAAAATCCATGTCCGAGGCTAACAATGTTGACTTGAATTTTGACCTAGAAGGTGCCTTGGTGAAAATGCATGTGACAATACCCTTGAAATAAATCATTAAGGTTCCTTCCATGAAGAATAGGTTTGAGAATTTTTTTAAGGTATTGGATGAACCAATAGATCCCCTATTATGTTACAAGAAGATTATTTGAGGGTAAAATATGATGGTCACCCACCTTTCTTCATGTCATTGCAAATGAATAACAAGTGTCTGAATAACTACATGCTTAATTTGGGAGTAGGTGCTAATATGATGTGCTTGAAGGTGATGGAACAAATAGGCTTGAAAACCACATGGACCTATAGGAATGTGTGTGTATTTGAGTCAAGGGCCATACCGACCCATGGACTGGTTGAGAATGTACAAGTGCGCCTTGCTAAGAATCCTAATAAAGTTATTCAAGTTGATATCATAGTCATTGATGTCCCTGATGTATGGGCGATTCTCTTGTCTAGAAATTTTTTTTCCATGTTTGGGGGTACATTGGAGATGGACTTAACCTTTATCAATTTGCCAATGGAATATGGAACTATTGCACACCTACCCAACGTGCCAATGGCCAAGGATCATGTACAATAAATTGATATTGAACCTAAGACTAATGAAGTACATGAACCAAAAAAATAAATCCCTCTTACCTTTTCTCTAGATGAATTTCCTTTCACTGAAGAGGAGGACTTTGATGAAATACAATGGTCGAAGAGAGAAGAATACCAGCAACTACTTGACAAGTACAAGGACAAAGAAGTTGGATCTGTCAAACTATTAAAGAAGGAAAACAAAGATGTATTCATTAAACCAAGCCAACAATAATTCCTTACAGCAAAATCCCACCCTCGTCCCTCAAGGAAATATACTAGAGTGATACAAGAACTTGTTAGCACAAGAAGTCACTCCTGGATTGCAGCAGAAGTAAGCCTGATACCCATCACTTTTATGTCATGATTTTATAAAAGGGGTGATCAAATGGAAACAAAATCAGAACAATATCACTTTAACTCAGAACCCTAGACTAGGCCATGCATGAACAGGTGAGGTCTTAATATAACTCTAGTTAGTAAGTTGTAATAAGGACGAGTAGGAGGAAGACTTGGTGAGAGAAATGAGCAAGACTGTTGAGGGCCTTAGACCTTTCAGCAGCTTATAGGAGAAAGAAAAAAACTCTGAAATGTGCCAGGATGACACAGCCACAGTGACACAGTGATCAAACCTGCATCATGGTGTCTACTGTAACATCTTGCTTGAATCTTCCAATGAGCTACTCAGGGTAAGAGGAAGAAAAAGACACAGGAAGCTGGGTAAAAACTTATCATGATACCACTACAATCAGACCATCATAGCACCATCATGATCCTCGACTAGATACTCCAATTCCAAGTGTTCTAACACATCAGTTTACTGAGAGATGGAAAGAGGTTAACTTTCATTAAACAGGAAGTCTCACATACAAAATGCATAACCAGGAAAACCAGTGCTTCATTAAAAATTTACAGTTGGGAGCATAGCTCAACCATCGATAGATACAAAAATGGAAAAAATTCCTACATATACTTGGAATTTATTCAGGCATCGAAGGCATGATCAAGTCATGAGTTCAATGCTTGGCGTCGAGGAGCTTCTCTATCAAGTTGTGCATGCAGACATTGGGCAAACTGCCCATTCAGTCTTCTGTTGGACGTGATCTTTTGTCAGAAAGGACTGACAATATGCCCCTGTGCTTGTATTTTCCCAGCTTTCTATTTATGGAAGGAGATGACGTTCAACCACCGTCAACTATCTCAATAACTGCTTCCTCAGGATCAGATAGGTCTGAGTCAACTCTACATCTGCAAGATGTGGCAGTCTATCTTTAGCTATATGTTGCTTTTTTGGATTTCTATGAGGGGACCCAGCTGGCGGACGTAGATGGAGCTGGTGAGGCTGAGGTGAAGATAGGAAAGAGGTGACATATAGGAGAGATGATGAGGAATCCACAAGGCAACGGGCCAGGGGACAGGGATATGACACAGGTGGAAGCATCATGGAACAAAAAGGTACACAGGTGGTGGGGAATGAGAGGCTTAGGGAATGAGGTGGAGGTAGGAAGTGAAGTGGGGTACAAGTGGTAGCATGAGGAGAGGGGTAAGGTAGAGGACACAAGTCACTGGGAGGCAAGAGGATGATGAGATGAGGAGGGGCCATGTGGATGAACATGATGGGTTAGGAGGGGAACATGTCACTATGGTAGGGTGACTTGGAGGAAGAGGGACATGTGTCAGAAACTGAAAGGATGTGACATGAGAAGGTGAAAAGGAGTGGAGGTCATGTGGTGGCTGGAGATGAGGGTGATAAGTGGTAAGAGGTAAGTGGTTTAAAGGAGGGGAGGGGGGACCCATGCGAAACCGCCTCATTCCAGACGCCCCCCCCCCTCCATTAAAGGCATAATGACAAGGGGGGTCCAGAATTGGACCTGGGCCGTGGATCTGGGCGTGCAAATCTTGGCCTCCCAGATCTGTGCCCTCCTTAGTGCCAATTTTGCACCCCCCACACATTAAAGGCAGAAGAGCGGGGGGGGGTCCAGAATTGGATCCGGACCGTAGATCTGGGCACGTAGATCCTGGCTGCCCAGATCTACCTATCGCTTAGCACCATGCGCATTCCGTGCCCCAAACTTAGGATAAGTGGGTTTTTCAACCCACTCTTTTGCTATTTTGTTGTCCAAGGGTCAGAACCAAAGGGAAAATACCGCCTACAAGAATTAGTGATAACATTAGGCTTCATGGGGGATAGAGTCATCCCTGTGATGCTCTAAGAACTCCTTCTGCAGCTTCAGTGCCTTGTTGTTGGGCTATGGAGTCAAGCTCAAAAACCACTGCTAAAGACTATAAAGCCGAAAGGAAAATAAAACAAACAAACCTGCTCAAATGATCTTATTTATGTATAGAGCCTAAGCTACTAGCACTATATACATGGGCTAGGTGAAAGCAAGTTTACACCATAGCCACCCAGAATGCTTGGTGATTCTCCCCTTCTCTTTATTGTAGAGGTTCCATAAAATGTTAGGGAGGTATGACAGCAAAATGAAGACAAGCCTGGGAGTGCTTCTCATACCTCCAAATGCTGAGAAGGGGAATAATTCTGAAGCTCCAAATCTTTTGGAAAGAACAACTCCATATATGACCCCACAGGGTCACATTATCTAATGTGAGGGGAGCTTAATTGGTCAGAAAACATCTCATGTTATTCACTGTTGTTCACCTGTGGCATGATGTCTTCAGAGTGCACAAGTGGGCAAAGGACCGATGTAGGCAGGCTGATGCTAAGTGACACCTACTCAAACACAGGCTCTGGATATGAGATGAGTTTCCCATAGGTGCCTTCCTCTTTACACTGCTCTGTGCTTCCTGCAAGCTTAGAGGAGCTGATTTCCACCCGTGGATTTTCCTCAATTAATAAAGGAACAGGCTCCATAGTGCGATCTTGGAAATAATTCATAATACAAAACTCACCTATGAGCTTTGGTGGGCTAATGCTATAAGAACATTTCAGAAATTCTAAAATGTAGGACTCCATGTATATGGCCACGGGATCATGGGAAATGTGACAGAATCCTGGCTACTTTAGAAGACCAGGATGCTCCTTTTCAAAACACTCTCTGCTCTCAAATGGATTTCCTCCTTCCTCCTCAGAAAATAGTTCTCGATCATCCACAGCTGTAGCTTTTACACCAGAAAGATGATCATCAAATAAAGGAGCAGCAGGATCTAGGTCATAATGACTATGATCAATCAAGAGCATGCAACTATCATTGCAATCAGCTACTGCCACATGCTCAAAATGTTCTGAAAACCGATCATCAGTAAGATATGCATCCCTGCCCATATAAAAACCTGCAAAAGATGAAGAAATTGATTCCATTTGTGAATCATATCTACTTCTTGGCTCCTGTTCTAGATCTGATCCATAATTGATATGTCCTTGCTCAGAATCTGAAACAGACTAACAGTCTTCTTCCTCCTGTATATGCACATTGGTCAGCTTATGAACCCACCCACTAGCCCTGATGTTCTCTTCAACCTCTCTAGCATCCTCAAACAGATGTATCAATGATGAGGAATTCCTCTCTCTTAGGAGGAGGACTAGCTCTAGATGTTGAGCCATGATATAATACATCATAGCAGAAGTCTCTGTGGGTCTGATCTCCATAGGCATGTTATGATAAAAACTGTAAAATATCCTGTTGAAGACAACCAAGGCTTCATCTTCCCCTCTCCTCAAGGCATTAAACTCAAACCAATATTGATCAAGGGACTTGTTCTCATCCCAAATCTTTAAAAATGCATGGTATAGTTCGGTCCAAGAACCAATAGAACCGGTGTCCAAACATCTAAACCACATAGCAACATCTCCAGACAAGGAATGTGAGAACAACCTCATGACAACATCCTTGTGAACGATCTCAAACTAATCAATAAGGGTCTCAAAGGCCTCCATATGCCTCTCATCTGTAACATGATCTTCCCCAGAAAACCGAGGAATATACTCAAAGAAATCATGAGGATAAGGGATAAGGTGACATGGAAGACTCGGGGGTTTAAACAACCTATTTCTATTTCTTATTTGAAAAGCAGTGGGCTAATCATGGGAATCAACAAGAGGCCGAGGAGGCTTAGCTGGAATAACAGGGGGTAATAAGGTTTGGGAAGACTATGAATTATTCTCAACCTCCTCAGGACTACAGGGGCTCTCAACATCAGGAGGAGGTGAGATACAGATCTCATCTTCATGGATATGAAGAGACAAAGGCACAAGATCAGTATCTTCAATACAATAAGAGGGTATTCTTACTTTTTCCAAGGATGAGTGAATAAGAGGAGGCTCAAGGACATTAGAATGTACAAAGAAGAGGAAAAACTTCTCTATAAATGAAGGGAAAGAGAAGAATGAGTTGATAAAGAAATACAGGACTTCATGCAGCAAGCTCATGAACTGATACCTGGTCTTTCCCTTCAACATGGACTTCTTTCTATCAACAGAATCCCCTCCAGTGGAGTCTTTAAATGTGGAGTCGCCGGGTGAATGCTATGCAGAATGAGTGTGTCCAGCCTTTGTTCACCATCAAAGACTAGAACTGAGCTTTGTGTCTCCCAAGGGCTACCAGGTGTAGCCAAAGGCACTGCAACAAATGAGCTACTAGGTGGAAATGCCTCAGAGGAGTCGTCAGGTGCAAGTGCAATCTTCAATGGTTCTGATGTTTGATGCACTTTCATAATCAGAAGCTCATTTTCATTCTACCCAGGGAAAATCTTCAACTTCATCCTCGACAATGGCACTAGAAATGTTAGCACCAGAAGTCACTGCTGGATTGCAGCAGGAGTAAGCCTTATACCCATCAGTTTTATGTCACGATTTTATAAAAGGGGTGATCAAATGGAAACAAACTCAGAACAATATCACTTTAAATCAGAACCCTAGACTAAGCCATGCATGAACAGGTGAGGCATTAATCTAACTCCAGTCGGTAAGTTGTAATAAGGACGAGTAGGAGGAAGACTTGGTGAGAGAGATGAGAAATACTGTTGAGGGCCTCAGACCTTTTAGCAGCTTGTAGGAGAAATAAACAAACTCTAAAATGTGCCAGGATGACATAGTCACAGTGACACAATGATCAAACCTGCATCACGGTGGCTACTATAACAGCTTGCTTGAATCTTCCAATGAGATACTCAGGGTAAGCGGAAGAAAAAGACACAGGAAGCTGGGTAAAAACTGATCATGATACCACTACAATCAGACCATCATAGCGCCATCACAATCCTCGATTGGATACTCCAATTCCGAGTGTTCTAACACATCAGTTTACCGAGAGATGGAAAGAGGCTAACTTTCATTAAACAGGAAGTCTCACATACAAAATGCAAAAACAGGAAAACCAGTGCTTCATTAAAACTTTACAGTTGGGAGCATAGCTCAACCATCGATAGATACAAAAATGGAAAACATTCCTACATATACTTGGAACTGATTCAGGAGCTGAAGGAATGATCAAATCATGAGTTCAATGCTTGACATCGAAGAGATTCTCTGTCATGCTGCGCATGAAAACATTGGGCAGACTACCCATGCAGTCTTCTGTTGGATGTGATCTTTTGTCAGAAAGGACTGACAGTCTTTCCCTGTGCCTATCTTTTCTTAGCTTTCTATTTATGGAAGGAGACAACATTCAACCACCGTCAACTACCTCAATAACTGCATCCTCGGGATCAGAGAGGTCTGAGTCAACTCTGCATTTGCAAGACGTGGCGGTCTGTCTTTGGTTATCTGCTACTTTGTTGGATTTCTATGAGATGACCCAACTGGAAGACGTAGATGGATCTGGTGAGGCTGAGGTGAAGACAAGAAAGAGGTGACAGATGCAAGACCTGACAAGGAAGCCACAAGGAAATGGGCTAGGGGATAGGGATAAGACACAGGTGGAAGCATCATGGAATGAAAAGGTACACAGGTGGCGGGGAATGAGAGGCTTAGGGAATGAGGTGGAGGCAGGAAGTGGAGTGGGGTACAAGTGGTAGCAAGAGGAGAGGGATAAGGCGGAGGACACAAGTCATCGAGAGGTGAGAGGATGATCAGATGAGGAGGGGCCATGTGGACGGACGTGATGGGTTAGGAGGGGAACATGTCACTATAGCGGGGTGACCTGGAGGAAGAGGGACATGTGTCGAAAACTGAGAGGATGTGACGTGAGAAGGTGACAAGGAGTGGAGGCCATGTGGTGGCTAGAGGTGAGGGAAGTAATTGGTAAGAGGTAAGTGGTTTAAAGGATGGGAGGGGCGACCCATGCAAAACTGCCTCATTCCAAATCCCCACCCTCCATTAAAGGCAGAATGGAAAGGGGGGTCCAAAATTGGACCTGGGCCATGAATCTGGGCACGTAGATCTCAGCCACCCAAATATGTGTGCTCCTTAGCACCAATTCCAAACCCCCCCCCACATTAAAGGCAGAAGAAAGGGGGGGTCCAGAATTGGATCCTGACCACAGATCTGGGAGCGCAAATCCTGGCCTCCCAAATCTTCCTACCGCTTAGAACCATGCGCATTCCACACCCCAAACTTAGGATAAGTGGGTTTTTCAACCCACTCTTTTGTTATTTTTCTATCCAAGGGTCAGAACCAAAGGGAAAATACCCCCTACAAGAATTAGTGATAACAAAACCAATGAAGCTTGAAGTGAAACAATACCGAGAGGGAGACATGGTGTTGATGTGGGATACAAAGATGGGCGAGCCTAACAACATTACAAGATGCGCAAAGTTTTTTCTTGGACCCTTCAATATTAGAATGAAGTCATTTAATGATTCCTACTACTTGTCCACACTCGAAGGGAGGAAACGTTCATTACCAGTTAGTGGGATCCTCCTCAAGACCCACCATGGCGGAGAGACTTGACTTCACAGGTAAGCGTAGGTAGGTAGAAATTTTCATCCATTTTTATATACCATGCATATCATATTAGTGTAGCTATAGTTTCATTTTCATATTCCTTTATTTCATTTATGTATATTGTATGATCATGATTACATGCTAGAATACAATATTTCTTTTGATTTTCATTTTTATTTTTATCATATATGGACAAAGGGTTATATCACCACTCTAGATGCTCTGATACCTTTGTTTGAGTTTGGAAAAGAACAGGTCATACTCGAGATGTTGAGGTTCTCATGCACTCTATGGTGAGCACATGTCCCCGATTAGGATCCAGATGTTACCTCCAACCTAGGGTAACTAATGATATCATGTCTTGAGGCCCACGGGTTATAGACATGTCGTGTTGAGATCCAGGTGGATAGCACATAGCCCCGGAGGGCTCCTTAATTTCATGATGCATTCTACACATTACCAGCAACAGCATCCACCACATTGGCCTAGTCCCAGAGGGTAATGGTTCTTGCTCCATGAAGTAATGAGTCTAGGTATCATGCTAAGTGTCACTCTAATATTTGAAGCATTTGAACATGTTGCAAAGAATATTTCTTGATTACATAATGTTTTCTTGGAATTTATGCTCTTTTCCTTATTTAACCTTGGTGGGTGTCATGTTATCCTAGTAAGTTGGTCACCTCCAGGAATAGGGTGCTACTAGAGGGTTCCTTGAAGAGTCATCATCCATTCACTATCATACCTATCAACCTCCAAACTTTTTCCATGACGTCTCATTATATTTTGGTATTTTCAGGTGTACTGACGCGAGAAGGGATTATACCTTATTTCATGGGAAGAAGGGGTTAAAGGACCCAAGGGGAAAAGTAGTTGGAAAGATATATAAGCCTAAAATATAAACCTTCTAGATGCTCACCCAAATAGGTCTTGAGAATGATGAATTTCTTCTCTTAAAGTAATTGAAGACCTACAAAAAAGATCAAACACATAATAAATATCCCACTTGAACAGCCCTCTGTCACGAGGTCGTGGGTTCAATTCTATGGGTCCATCAGGGTTAGGCGGGTCACATCATGGCCAGTCGGATGTGTCTATTCAGGTTGACTTCTAATGACCCTGTTACAAGAAAAAATATCCCACTTGAATGAAAGATGAACACAATTGTGTTATAATGGTTTGATGGTTACCCCTATGTCACTTTGTGGACATTTCATTTCAAGTTACATTATGTTACTTAACCCCGCAAGATTTATATTATATATTAAGAGTGCACACATGTTCGTATCATAAACTAATAAATTAATGGAAAATAAATCGGCTTGGAAAAATATTGTATCACGGACAAAGGGAACCTCACCCTCTACAAAGGCACCCATAAATGAGACAATACAAACCCTTGTATGTCATGAACCCCATGCCCATAATTTCACCCCACTCCACTTCACATGCACACATGACTTATATAGGTTCCACTAGGGAAACACCTTGGACCTATAGGATGGCTTGAGACCCCTCCCACACCTAAATTTGATAAATCGTTTAACGTCTTTAGGCATTTTTTTAGTTTGAAAAGGGAGCGGTGGGTGGGTGGGGGTTTGATGCACATGTTTGGGTGGTTTGATTATTAGATGTGGCTTACTTGTTATGATACTTGTGACTCATGGACCCCTAGAGGGAGTATCTATTTTCATTTATAGAACCTTTATCATTGGACAGGTATTCATCAGGAGATGATCAGTTCAAAACTTCATGAGGGCTTGAAGCCCAAGATTGGATGCAAAAACCCCAGGCTTGGGGCAAGATCGTGATGACCAGTTTTCACAGTGAAGGAATAGGACGTTGCCTTTGGAGGCACCCTATCAGGACTTGACGATGATTTTCCACCCTTCTCGACCTGGACGTTGGCCTTTGGAGGCCTTGGATATCACCCTAGTAGCCCATGATGTCACCCAAGTATAGCGTTCAACACTTGGAGATGTTGGACTATAGTTATGGCACGTGTGACATTGAGGATGGCATTTGGAGGCCCAACGTTCAACTAGATGACCTCAATGTCTCAAGGAAGAGGCCTAACGTCACCCTAAGAAGGATGGTGTCACCCTCATTAGGGTTATGTTGTGAAAATTGATTTAATTTTTAAATTTTAAGAGCAAATTGGCATGTAGGCTTTTTTTTGTGAAAAGACACAATTGTGGGATTGATAAGAAAGAATTTCCCATATAAATATGGTTGGTTGAATTCATTTTTTCATCATAATTCATCACACAACACTTGTGGATTGAAATTTCCTCCCTCTTTAAGGGATATTGGTTGAAATAACTAGTGTGGATCTCTTGGGGAGGCTTTTTGGTGGTGTATTTTGGCTATTTTCATGGTGGAAAGATATTCAACTAAGGTTTGGCTTAATTATTCTTAGTGAAGTAAGTAGAAAATATGCAATTTTGTTCATGTAATAAATTCTTGTGGTAAATGTTTCTTATTTCATGTTGAATATTATGAAATTGCTTGCTTAAACCCTAGGAGAGAAACATAAGGTGCTTCTTTCTCTCTCTAACTTTCTACTTGTTTAAATTTGTCAAGTACACCTGATTTAGAAGTGACTACTAGATCCCTAAAGTGCTAGCACTCTAGTATTTTTACTCTAATTGCTTATTGCAAAATCTATTTTCATTAGTCTAAAGAAGGAAGGTTTGCTAGGGCCTAAATGTGATTATTCTCTAGAAAATCCTTCTTCAAGACTTGGATGGTTGAGGCCTTGAAGTGTCAACACCTCTTGCATCTACCTCTTTCCTTTTGACAAGTATTATCATTGCTATTTTCCCCAAGTTACATTGTTGTTGTTATTGACTCCATAATCCCAAAAAGGGACTCGTTCACTTGCTTTCATGAATGATTGACCAAACAAACACTCAAACTCTTTTCTTTGAAACCCACACTAACTAATACTAACCCTAGTTTAGCTAAACTAACTAATTGTGTTGATGTTGTTACGAAACATTTGCTACAACCATTCTAACCTTGTAATTTGTTGCATACAATCAACTAACATTGAAATAACATACTCAAAAATTTATTTTGGAAAGTGGTAAATAAATCTATGGAATAAATGCTAAATTTTCACTGTACTTTCATGTTATTCTGAGTAATATTTCTCATGATTGTTACAAAAGAATAATTTTTGTTATAAATTGATAATTTTCTGCAAATTTGCTTCATCCACTTTATTTTTTCGATTTTCTAATGTCTTTGAAGCTTTTATTATCATTTGGCACTTGGAAATTGTATATGCATGCTATATTGTTCTTGTTCCGGGCAGGGACATCAATATTCTTCTTTGCCTCAAATTCTTCAAACAAAGAAATTCTTGACTTAGGTGACCAGTGAGAGGGGGGGGTTTCCTTGACATATCCTTAGCTTACCCAACCCTTTAGGCCACTGGGGACGCCTCCCTTGGGGTACATTCTCTCCTACTCCTAAAACGTGGGGATCTCTTACTGAGGTGACAGTGGTAGGACATATTGTTGTTACACCAACCTTCCTCATTTGCCTTGGGATTTGGGCAAGTATAGATTGTGCAATAATAGTGCCATATCTAACTTCCACCATAAATATGTATCCCTAGTCCTCTTTCATACTCCATGAA
>JZKD02S1678422.1:924180-956459 GCA_000966675.3 Picea glauca | reverse complement strand
GAGTGAAAAAAATACCAAATCTCGTTGAAGGGACAACTAATAATGTCATCGAGTATGCCAATCAAAGACAACTTTCAAGTCAGACATGAAAGCAAAGTGTCATGATATTTGGAATGCAAATTGTCTTGTTTTTTAGTGTATATGAGAATACAACAACCTAGAAGTGGTGTCATCTACGAATTCCACCATAATATGTAGCCCTAATCCTATTTTTTTGTCCATGAACAGAATACAAGACAAAGGGGGGGAGAGAGCATGGGAGGGTGAGAGTGAGAGGGAGAGAGAGAGGGAGGGGGAAGAGAGAGAGGAACAAAGAACGAGAGAGGGAATGAGAGATAGTCAGATAGAGAGAGAGAGAGAGAGTTGGAGGGAGGGGGGAGAGAAAAGGAGGGAGGTAGATATGGGGGAGGGAGGGGTACTGAGAGAGGCACTAAGGGAGGGAGGAAGGGAGATAGAAAGTGTAACATCCCCGACATCCAACAGGGCTATGCCACAAAAAAAATTATGAACTGTATACAAAATTAAAACATATACACATAGAGACTCTTGTGGAACTTTATATATAAAACTTAAAACAGACAAATACATTCTTCAAATGCACAGATTCATACAGAATAATAATAAAAAATACACATGCATCACACACAGGAAAAAGCCATAAAAATAAACACATAAATAATAATGCAGCATGTAATTTAACACATAATTGACACTTATCTTTGTAATAATATCACCAACTGTGTGCAGAACTTCCACGAACCTCGCAGCCTTAGACCATGCTTCTCATCACTCTCAGCAATGGGTCACCCTCGAGCTGGGACTAAACTCCACCTGGGTAAAGAGATTCCTAACCAGGATGATGTATCTCAGACAATAGGAAAGACTTTGTCACAGGTGCCAACTCAAACTAATAGCCTACAGTCCCTCATTCCCCACATGTATGTCCCACCCCAGGAAGTGCACCCCTTCTCTGCTCAACAATCCTTCGGCTACCCCACTTCCTTTTCGGGCTTCAACAATAGGCCGGAAAGGAAGTCTCAGATCCCTATGGCTGCAGTTTGGCACCTTTGGGAATTCAATTCCCAACAATTCTCTCACCTCAAGAGAATTTCTCACGGGACTAGCAACCTGCCTCTTAATTCCAGCTCCTAAGCTAACTAGGTATGGGTACGGATACAAGTACAAGTATGGGTATGGATACAGGTACGGGAAGGTATGTAGGACAACTGAATCAGTGAGTGAATGATGATGGAATGAATGGAAAAATTAACTAAGTCCAAACTATATGTATGCATGTTCCCAACTTGACACTTCTCATGTTGAGAACCACTTTGGCCCACTTGTCCCCATCCTTAGAAATTAGGATAAAATAATTATCCATACTTTATAATTTAAGGAATATTAATATAATATTCCTTTTTGGCTTAAATTCCCTAGCTTAGCCTCTTATCCTTAAATTTTAGCCCCCCCGTTTCCCTAACTGGTGGAGTTTAGTCCCCCATACTCTTTTATCGTGGTCGGTCTACACGCAACAATGTATTATATTAATGATAATACATATACAAAAATAGGCTCATTGGCCTTTAGCATCTAGGCTCTCCAGCTTAATTCAACACATAAGCCTCCTACCTTATAATAATTGGCTCACTAGCCTATAAAACACAACATATACACAAAAGATCTCTGGCCTCAAAATCATGTGCACTTAAGTTTGTTGTGCACAGTATCTTAGAATGTGCACACTTCATCATTTTAGTGCACAGTACATGTGCACACTATTCCATGGAAGGTGCATGAAAAATGATATCAAACAGCTCACCAGCTTAAGTACATTTTCATTTACATTTACAATTGGGGTTCAGCCTAGGGTATTACATTCCCTTCCCCTTATTTATGCACTGTCCTCAGTGCAATATATAGACATATGCAACCAAAATTTCAAAAATCCTCAAAAAATGTGGGTATTTTTCCCACATAGCATCTTCATGCTCCCAAGTTGCATCCTGAGAACCATACCAGGTCCATTGGACCTTTACAAGCTCTATGGATCAATTTAAGAGTTGTTTGATTTTTCGGTCCAAAATGCATACCGAATTTACTTGGAAAGCGCCTTCTTGCTCCACCTAAATCACATTCCATTCAATAACATGATTACCATCAGGTATATATTTCTTAATAAATGATACATGGAATACATTATGAATGATCATTGATGTAGGCAAGGAAAGAATGTATTTTGTATGCCCAATCATCTCTAGGATTTAAAATGGCCCACAATAGCGAGCTGCCAACTTTGAACAATTTCCCAACTTCAGTGAACTTCTGTTGGCCTTCACTTTCAGGAATACATGGTCCCCCACTTTAAATTACCTATGAGTTCTGCCCTTATCATCATATATTTTATTCCTGTCTTGGGTAGCCTTTAAATTTTGTTTTATTTTCAACATTTTCTCTTCCATTTCCCTGAATAATTATGGCCCAACTACTACTCTATATGTTGGGTTGTCCCAACTCACCAGTGTGTTGTACCTTCTTCCATAAAGTGCCTCAAATGGGATCATCTTTATAGATGCTTGGTACCCATTGTTATAAGAAAACTCTACTAAGTGTAGGTAGTCTTCTCATTTTGATGGTGTATCCATCACATACATCCTCAACATATCCTCAATCACTTGATTCACCCTCTCTATTTGTCCATCTGATTGTGGATGATAGGATGTACTAAAATTCAATTTTTTTTCAAGTCCATTAGATAATCCCTTCCAAAAATTTGATGTAAATTTTGGATCTCTGTCAGACATAATTGTCTTGGGTATACCATGTAATCGAGCAATTTCTCTCATATAAACATCAATAATGTTGGCTGCCTTGTGAGTGAGCTTTACTAGAATAAAATGGGCATCTTTAGTAAGCTTATCCACCACTACCATGATAGAATCATGTTGCTTGTTTGTTCCGGGAAGTTTGGTGATGAAATCCATTGTTACAAATTCCCATTTCCACTCAGGAATGGGTAATGGTTGTAGCAAACCAACTGGGTTTCTATGCTCAGCCTTGAACTTTTGACACTCCAAACATTTGGAAATAAAATCAACAACTTCTTTCTTCATTCTTGGCAAATAATATTGGCTCTTGACAGATGCAATAGTTTTCTGATAAACTGGGTTCCCAACACAAGGTACATTATACATTTCTCTCAATATCAGATTTTTCAATTCCTAGGAATTTGGTACATAAATTTTTCCTCTGTATATGAGAATTTCATCATTTTCTAGCTTATAGTCTTCAATTTTCTGTTGTAAAATACCTTTTTGTAATTTTGCCATTAATTCCTTGTATTGCAAATCTAATTTTGCATCCTCTATGATTTTGTCTTTCAAACCTGATTGGTACATGCTAATGGTTGTAGTATGCAACTCATGCACCCTTCTGCTAAGTGTATCAACCACCTTGTTCTATTTCCCTTTGATATGCTTTATACCAAAGTCATATTCACTAAGAAATTATAACCATCTACTTTGCATGGAATTTAGAGTTGGTTGATCAAATAAATATTTTAGACCATTATGTTCTATCCTCAACTCAAACCTTTTCCCCATGAGGTAGTGCCTCCACTTCCTCAAGGCATGCACTTTTATCACATGCTAATTTTCATTATGTGAAATCAAGATTTCAGGATCTAGCAAGATGCTAAACCGGTTTGGAAGCCTGATAAACCAGGGAAGGGGATAAATATGGTAGGAAATAGATAAATCTAGAAGGATCGCTAAGTTGATGGGGCCCGATACGTCACGGATCGTGAACTCTCGAGATCAATGGTCGAGGATGATTTTGGGGGGAGAAGTTGCACGGATGTTAATTTTGGAGATAGGGCCAAAATTTAAACCATGGTTTTCATTCGGGGTTACATGGCACCACTAGGTTCATTTCGGGGAGAAAAGCGGGTTGCCTCAAACCACCTTCTCGCGCCCCCAAAAAATAGAAAACTAAACAGTGCACTAACTCGGAACACCAGTTATGCTTGTTTCTAGGCAGAGAATTGTATCTGAGACAGAGCATTTCCTAACTTGCAATGAAAGGAGATAGCCGAGCTAGGTAAGGCCAAATGCCATTTTCCAAGGCCTAGAAAATGATGTCCAGAGGTCAATGAAAGATAGTGAATCAAACGAAGGGTCGAGACAAATTCAAAGGGAAAAGAGAGGGACTGAAACACCAGAGAAGTCATAATCTGGATTAAGAAACCTTTCTTTCTCATCATTGTAATCGGTTTTAGAACCAAAATGTTTCATTTTAATCATTGTAACCAGTTTTCAGAAGCCTAAACATTTCTTTGTAATTACTGTAATCAGTTTCAAATCGAAGGAACTCATCTTGTATAAATATTAGGAGTTCCAAATGTATTAGGGGTTGGCATAAGTGCAAGGGCACAAATTTAGCTATTTGAAACTTGAATGTAATTTTATGAAGATCAATAGAATACACATGCAGAAGTCTTGAAGCTTCCATGAAAAGATTCTAATGGTGGTGATATGAGTTTTTTCTCCTCTCTTTGTATGTATTTCCTATATTTCTGATTTGATTTACACTATCTTTTGTTTAAATTGGAAATGTAAAGGCGCAGAATTCATCTTGTGATGCTCTTGGCTTAAGAAATTAAAACTATGTTAAGTTCTTCCTAACTAATGTCAGAATTCATTTATTTAATGCTCTGATACAGTTATATTTTTTTCCTTTCTTCTTACACTCTGCAAATTTACAATTTATGACTCATATTTATCGCCTCATTTAGCCTTTATCCTATGGAGAGTTATACCAACCAGTCAGTGCTTCCATTCATTTCATAAGTTTTCCTCCATAGACCTAAGTGTCCCTCCCCTTCCTTGCCAGCAAAATTATAAAAAAAAAAAACTCAAAGCAACAAAACCTAGCCATTGATTTGTTAAAGAAAACTCATCTTTTGAGTACCATGTGACAGGAGATATCCCTCTCTGATATGAGCAGGCTAGTACCCAGATCTAAAGTTAGTTTGTAGGTTACCTCTACCATTTTTTTTTATCAAACGAACAAATTTACAAAGTGATAACATTTGTCGGCCCTCGACCAAGTTTTGAGGATTCTTGGTCATGTTTGATCTATTTTTGGCACTTCGACAGTCTGTCGAAGGCAGAGCACAAGATGAAGCGGAGATCATGGGATATTGACCCCTTTTTAGGGATTTTTCAGTTTTGGGATTATGTAAAGGTTATGGGAATGTCATCCCATGGGCTTTTCCCATGTTTAGGCCCATTTTGTAAAGTATAAATAGATGTCTAGGCGATGTAAGAAGAGACACATCTATGTGATGTTGTTCTAAGTGCAAGTGGGAATTGTAAGTTCTTTGTGCATGTTGTGTGAGACTTGCAAGGCTAGGTGCAAGTGACTGTAAAAGACTGTGTAAGGCTGTGTGCCCATATCTACTCGAGGAAGGAGGATCTTGCAGAGTGTGCAAAGATCTCCTGTCCCATGCAGAGTAGGGTTTTGATGCTTTGTGCCTATAAGAATATTGAAAGAAGCTAATAAAGAAGACAAAGAGTCAGTGGACGTAGCCCCCGTGTTGGGGTGAAACACGTATATCATGTGTTGTGAATTCTTTGTGCTTTATGATTACTCTCTTGCTTATATGATTAAATTCTTAGTGTGGTGTTAGGTGATGAATGAATCTAATATGGTAGCTTAGTGCTTAATAATGTGAACGAATGCTATATCTGATCTATCTTATTATGCTTTGTGCTTGACTCTATTGAATCTATGGGAATGTTATGATGATTTAATATTAGGGTTTAACTGCATTGTAAGATAGGGATGGATATTGATGAACTATAACTGCTAAGTGCTATGTTGAGGTGTTACAGTCATAGATCTGTGTCCCAACTAAGGTTGTAGACACTGGAGTCCAAAAACCACCCCTACTTCTACCTCGGGTGAGACTTCATATGCTTTGCAGGTTTTTCCGAAAGGGTCGGTAGTTAGGGTTTTGTTGGTGCGCTCTTGAGCATTGAACCCTGGATATACCCCTGTGCCAACAAATGGTTCCGTTGCCAGGACTTGAAATAGTAATTGCTGGGAACTATGGAAGAAGAAGCTTTGTGTGAAGATCTGACCTAGAACTGTGAAAGCTCTGTGCATAGATTTGTTTTCCTAGTGCGCAGCATCCTACTTAACTTGTGAAGCTCTGTGCTAAGAAAAGAGGTCTTATCTGAAGAAAAGAGGTAAGACCTTAAAAGATTTGTGATCTGATAAAGGTAAAAGTAAGAATTTTTTATTAAAGAGGTAAGATCTGTAAGCATTGTGCTTTGTTAAAAGAAAGATAGGTAGAAAATTTTGTTTCAAAAGTATGGATCTAGGTATGTTTGATAAATTTTGTCCTATCTTGGAAAGTAGGGCACAACTAGAAGAAATAATATTTAATATAAGTAGATCTGATAAGAATAGTGAAAGGTATGTTATCCCTATGCATAGAAAGAATATTTGGACTAACAAATGGATGCAGGATCCTAGAAAGAATTTTTTGCAGGTTAGCTACTATGATCCTAGTGTGTAGTACAGAAAAGGTTGGGGATCATTTAGAAGAAAAAGAGGATTAACCCTTTGTTATAGTTGCAGAAGACTGGGACACCTTACTAAGGAATGCCTTAGTAGAATACCTAGTTGTCTTTGTTGTAAAGTTGTGGATCATGAAGTTTTGGATTGCCCTAGAATGATTGTTAGGCTTGACAGAATGAATATGGAACAAGAAGGTCAAAAAACTAAGACCATGACAGAACCCTAGAAAGAATCAAAAAATGTATTGTTGCAAATAAAATAAACCATGAATGACCACTGAAATATTAACTTATCAGAGATCTTCAAAGAAAAAGAGTGCATAGAAACAAGAATAGGAGACTTTGACATTGACTATGTTATGGATGAAGAAACACAGGTGAATATTATGACAGAAAGAACTTGGGAAGCTTTAGGAAAGCCTTCTATGATTCCTTCATTGGGAGGAATAGGATTATTTAGAGGGAATATGATCACCCTATGTGGAAGACTTACCCAGATATCTATGAGTGCTCATGGAACTTTGACAGAGGAATATTTTGAGATTATTAAATTTATTGAGAACAGTGCCCCATTTGCTATATTACTAGGAAAACCTTGGATTGAAAGGGATCAGGATAGAAGGAAAGAAGAATAAGCCCTATAGAAAAAGAAACAAGAATTGAAAGATTTCATGACTAGGAGGATCGTACACTTGATTAAAGAACAGGAGAACATATCGAAGATATTTAAAACCAGAAACTTGGATGTCAAAGTTGGAAGAACACAAGAAGACTCACATAATACTGAAGCACCTACCCCAGATAGAGAATAAGTATTTCCCTTGAATCCTAGGAAAGAATCTCAATGGTGTCAAGTTACTATGCCAAAAGAAGATAATAATCAGAATGGAAAGAGGAATATCGATACGAAGCTCACTGGAAAAAAGTCTAGAAAGTTTAGTAAGAAGAGAACAAAGCTAGAAAAATTATAGAAGTTTCTAGAGGGAACTTTGCAGAAGGAAAATTTGCAAAACTGGAACTTCGTTGGGATATCAGAATAGCATAACATGGCACTTTGCCATGGAAAAGAAATATATCCATTGGAAATAGTATAACCATTCAACTGACACCCCGAATGGTTGGAATGGCATTTACGGTCAGAGAGCTCGTCATCAGACCATTAGGACCACGCCGTAACGAACAGACCTTAATTAATGAAGGCTTCTCGCCCATTGGAGAGATTCATTGCCTAGTTATCTACTTATTTTGTCAATCCATGCACCAAGAACACTTTTTCCAGCCGTGATTATCTGATCCGGCAGATTAGTTTATTTCGCACAGTGATCATCGTGATATTACCATCCATCCTGTTGCATTGAGTAGTTACTCTTCAAGACCAAGATATTCAACCACGAGCATGTATGTCCGAAGAACTTAGCGTAATCGAAGAGTCTGTGAAGGAGGTACTCATCGACCTCATGACTAAAAGAGTAATGTCTAAAAGGGTAATGTTTGTAGTTGTACAAGCGTCATCGATGAGAAGAGTACAAGCCTCTCCATCAACCACTCATGGATCCGGTCCATCCCGAGTCATCACTGTTACCCATGATTTTGGTCATCATGATAATTTATTGATGATGGTGTATTCAGGCTCTTCATAAGAACTTTCTCTTGAGAAAAGTTACTTTCTTCTCTTTCCAGAAATATCATTTTTGAGGGAGGTTCGCAGGCTACTAGTATATTTGCTTGCGAGAATGCATGATTCTCGAAGGCTACCTTAAGTCAGGGTGCGAGAATTTCACACTGTGTTGAACTTATAGGGTGCGAACCCTTTCATAAGAAAGGAAAAAGATGAATTCTCGAAGTTTCTAGAAGGGAATCTTCTAGAAAGATGAGATGGCATTCGAATGGTTATCCTAGTACTGGATTCCCTGATATTTTGGGATCATTCTTATCCAAGTAACTAATTCATTCTCTCTTATATATTGAGGGAATTCTCATGGAAAAGGTTAAGCAAACAAGCAAGAGATTTATTAGAGAATTAGTGAAAGAATTTTGTGAAGGATTGAAGCTACAGTAGTTTGGAAACTCCAGCAAGGATATCATAAAGGTTTTGATTTTCTTCATGCAAGTGAGCAAGTGTGTGTGTCGGAGCCAAGGGCCATCGAAAGGAAGTTTGCGACATCAAGGCTCAAGTTGTAATCTTTACTTTCCATCGATATGATACAGTAATATGTCCCTTTCCCATAAAGTTGTTTCCACTTTATTGTATAATTCCTTGATCATATACATAGATTGACCTTTGAATATATTGAGATGTCTTCACTTCGATTGGTTTGTGTTGTCTTGGTCTTGACTGCACGAGAGCATTGGAGCGAAGCGGGAGCAACAAAGACCATAGGAAGCGATTATAAGGTATGTTACTCGTTCTTGCCTCCTACTTAATTCAATAGTCAAAATCTAGGGAAAGAGTCATGTTCTGTCTTGCTTTGTTCTAGATCTAGGTGGATCTAGGGACATTGGTTAGTGTCCGCACCTACGGATTTATCCAATAACAATCACAGAAAAGAGAACCAAGCACAAATATGACCTAGCAAATGAGAAGCTAATCCCGACCATCTTACCTGACTACATCCTGCCCCTAGCCGGCGTGGTGAGTCGTGATAGTGTGCCAAGAGATTTTGATTACACCATGGTTATTGCGTACCTCCCGAAGGGGATATGTGCAAATATAGAAAAATAGGACAAGATCACAACATTGAAGTTCAGCGACTTCAACCTAGGGGACCACAAGAATTATAGTATGCTCGCCCCGTATAAATACTTGAGCAAGACAAAGGGGAAGAACTCAAAAATGATCCCCTAGCCGTGGACGATGAACCTTGTGCAGTCTACCCTGTTGAATGTCATGAAAATCTCACACTTGGAAGGAACCACGAGGTTAATGCATGTGTTAAGATCCTTCCTTCATGCTACCATAGAGGCTACTTATGGCTAGACCATCATATCACAGTTGATCCGATGTTGATCCATAAGATCACCAGACTAAGTATGCAAGGACCTAATCTGTGGGACTTCTATCCAGGGAAAGCCACATATCATGCATTAGAAAAGAAGATTAAGGATATATACAACGATGTTGAGAAGGGAACACAAGGCTACAAGGTAGCTTCCATCCAAAATGGTGCAGTGTGCCTAGAGTGCCAATTAATTGCAGGAAAGATCGTAAGGAAGAACAGACCCACACAAGTCATAGGCTTTGTCATTGACCTCACAGGGAAATGCATGGGAGGCCTACATATGAACTGGGCAAAGTACCTAGTCAACCAACTCGAATTAGACTATCGCGAGGCACATGATCATGGCTACGAGTTCCATTTTAGCTGGCTCCTGATCCTCATCGCGTTTACAGCTTGGGAAATGCTGAAAGTTGTTACCTTCCTGGACATTGAGCCATTCGAACCACTTGCTGTGAAGTTCACCATGCTCTGGTACTTGAGCGATATGGGAAAACAGTGGCAATCGAATGTGATCTTTCACACATATTATCTCCATATGAAGAGGGCCATCAAAGTTGAACCTTGCATGACGCTGAACACCCTACAGAGGTTCCGACCCCTCATGAAGTTCTATGCAGATCGACACTTCATCTATATTACTGTGCGAGCAGATGAACATAAGGAGGAGCTTCATTCTTACTACAAGCTCATGGAAGAGGACCTCGAGGAGATAACTAAGGACTGGTCAATAGACCTCCTTATCCCTGCTAATCCTACAAAGATGTCTGACCCTAAACTTGACAGCTCAGAGGCCACTCACAAGGAACATGACACACCAGGAACCAACAAAAGGAAGAAGACCGAAAAAATCCAAGACTTAAGCAGCACATCAGAAAAGACTACTTCAGTATCACCTGGCCGAGGAGGTGATGACGAAGTAGAAGAGACAAATGGAAAAGAAGATGAGGAAAGGTAAGGTGAAGTAACACCGCCTAGGGATGAGACTAATCCCTTGAAGAAGAGGAAGGTTTCTCCCCCAAAACCATCTTCCTGGAAGAAATCCAAAGCTACCTTGACTATGATGTAGACTGTGCTCACTGTCGATGACTTTGACTTCATCATCGCGGCTGTAAACAATGCATCGCAGGAAATCTTGCAGAAACAAGAGGCCAAATAGAAGGAGATGTACGACAGAATTAAGGTCAAACTCTGAGGGGTACAGCAGGCCCTTCAGTCCAGTTGCGCAGTGTCCACTTCACCCCTACCATCGCAAGAAATAGAGTTGGGAGATGAGCCTACCCAACTCCGCAGACTAGCTGATGCGACTGAAGCTCTCCTTTGTCGCATGTAGGAAGAAAAGGAACAGGCCACAGTGGCTTTAAAACAAGCACAGAAGGATGTTATAGAGAAATGCACAATTACGCAGTAGGAGAAAGATGACCTTCAGGCGAAGTTTGCAGCGGATAGAGAAAAAATACAGAAGGAGAAAGAACAACTTCTTGCGAAGCAGATTGGAATTGAAGAAGTAGTCACCCGAGCACTTCATTTTGTGACTGGCTTAGAGAAAAAGGTAGAGGAACCCATGGAAAACCAAGTGGTGAAGCTTTCTGAAGCTATTCAGCAGCTTCAATAGAGAGTTTCAGAATTAGAGCTACAAATAGTTCCAAGCACTCCACAAGAAGTGCGAGACCAAAGAGAAGTGACTGTCTAGAGAGTAGTTAAAAGGATCAGAGAATTAGCCGTCGAATGCAAGAAGATAAGAAGTCGAAGTGCACAGACTTATGAGAGACTGTCCGAGGACCCTGAACTAAGGAAATTGGAGTCACATCTCCAGGAAGCAAAGCAACAAGCAGAAAAAATACAAGCACAGTTGAAAGGATGAAGAGATCTCAAGAACAGTGCACAGCTCAGCAGAAAGTCCATGCCATACAGAGAAGAGTTATGGAAGTAACTCAAAGGATCCAACTAGTCCAATATGCATCTTACCTATTGTTTGAGGAAATTGAAGGACAAGGAGCAGAGATGGAACAAGTCGTCACAGCAACTGAACAACACTTAGAGGGACCTATCAACAAAGTTGTTATCCAAGAATTCGTTAAGCAGGAGGTCATAGCACATCAACAAGTCGGAGCAGCTCTAGCTAAGCTCAAGGCTTTCAAAGTAGAGTTACCTAGACCAGAGTGACTCAAGACGAGTCACAGGTGAGTGTTGGGGCATGTTGGCCCTCGACCAAGTTTTGAGGATTCTTGGTCATGTTTGACCTAATTTTAGGATTTCAATAGGCTGTCAAAGGCAGAGCGCAAGACAAAGTAGAGATCATGGGATCTCGACCCCTTTTTAGGGATTTTTGGGTTTTGGGATTATGTAATGGTTATGGGAATCTTGGCCTATGGGATTTTCCCATGTTTAGGCCCATTTTGTAAAGTATAAATAGATGTCTAGGTGATGCAAGAAGAGACACATCTATGTGATGTTGTGCTAAGTGCAAGTGGGAATTGTAAGTTATTTGTGCATGTTGTGTGAGACTTGCAAGGCTAGGTGAAAGTGACTGTAAAATACTGTGTAAGGCTCTGTGCCTAGATATACTTGGGGAAGGAGGAACTAGCAGAGTGCACACAGTCTCTTGTCCCATGCAGAGTAGGGTTTTGATGCTTTGTTCTTGTAAGAAGATTGAAATAAGTTAATAAAGAAGATGAAGAGTTGGTGGACATATCCCTGGGGTTGGGGTGAACCACATATATCCTGTGTTGTGAATTATTTGTGCTTTATGGTTACTCTCTTGCTTATATGATTAAATTCTTAGTGCGTTGTTAGGTGATGAATGAATCTAATATGGTAGCTTAGTGTTGAATAATGTGAACGAATGCTAGATCTAATCTATCTTAGTATTCTTAGTTCTTGACTCTATTGAATCTATGGGAATGTTATGCTGATTTAATATTAGGGTTTAACTGCACTATAAGCTAGGGCTAGATATTGATGAATTGTAACTGTTAAGTGCTTTGTTGAGGTGTTACAGTCATAGATATGTGTCCCAGCTAAGGTTGTAGACACTGGATTCCTGCAACCACCCCTGCCTCTACCTCAGGTGAGACTTCATCTACTTCGTAGGTGTTGCCGAAAGGGCCACTAGTTAGGGTTTTGTTGGTGCGCTCTTGACTGTTGAACCCTGGGTCTGCCCCTATGCCAACAACATTCTGGCGCTGTTTCTGGTGGATGAAAGTTGCATTTTCCTTGGGAGAAATGACAAGGTTTAGACCTGATTTATGATGGTGGACAGAGGTCAGACACAATAATGTTGTACATTTCCACCTGGTGACTCCAATAAAGATTCAAATGTGATTCATAGATTCCACTGGAGGATGAGATCCATTGACAGAGGTATGAAAGGACATCATGGGAGAAAACAAGTACCTGAAGTTGAGTTTTTTCCAAGACATTATATTTTTTGTTATTAAATACCTTTTGTCCTTTCCTGAACATGCTAAACAAAATTTTATTTACTTGTTGCATTCAAATGATGATCATGAGAATCTTTCACTTTTATATCCTCCTCTTAAAGTTGTACACATATTTCCTCATTGTATCACTGATTTTGATCAAAATATTCCATTTGAGCCATGTGTTGACCATAGCCAAGTTGATGAGCCTCATGAAATCAAGGCTGATATCTCACCTCTTGTACTTGATCCAACACCCTCCAAGATTCAGCATAGATACAGACCTTTAAAATTACCTCACATCCTTCATAATTTTCCTCCAAAGCACTATAAGTACCTACCTGTGTTTGATAGAAAACCTAATGCCATCACAGCTGAAAAACACATCCAAGATTTTGAAAATTTTATAGATTTGTTTGAGATTGATCATGACGATGTTTTTATGAGGACCTTATTTCAATCCTTGAAATGGGATACCAAATACTGGTTTAAACACTTGCAACCAGAGACAATTATCTCATGGGAGGAATTAAAGAATGTCTTTTTGAAATTTTTGGGCAAGAGGAAATCCTTGGATCTACATCTTACAGAGTTCTATGCTTTGAAAAGGAAGAGTAATGAAACTATTTCTACATTTAGTAGAAGGTTTTCCAGTATTTATTACAAGTTTCCCAAAGAAATTCAACCCACTGAAGCTGCTACCATGCTCCATTATGCAACAACCTTTCATCCAGATTTGTCTTTCCTTTTGATGGAAAGAATATCTAAGTCCTTATAGCAAATGTTTAATCATGCTCAGGAGATTCAACACAATATTCAAGAATGTAAACAGATTTGAAATGAGGAGTTGGATTCTAAGAACATGACAGTGAATATGAACAAAAAATAGTTGATTTGAATCTTGAGCAGAGGGTTAATAATATCATATGTCCTCTTGAAGTTTTAAATGCTAATGATTTTGCAAAGGATTATATTCCACTTATTGAAAAAGAAGGTGCTAATTTAGCTTCTAATCCATCCCATGATAAGCATGGGGATGATTTTTTTATGTTTTCATTTGTAGACATTCAAGAAAATGAATTTGCAGATCAGCCTGCAAAAGAACAAGCCACTGCCTCAATTTTCCTGTTCAATAAAATTACAAAGATTTTTGGCGAACCCAAGTATGATAAGTACAATGATGACTATGAGATTGACTTTTCAGAGCAAGCAGTTGCACTTTCCAAATCTAAAAATGATTGTGTTCAGAAATCCAAAGAAATGGAAAAATGTGCATATGTCAGCAGTGAAGAAAATGAAGAAAGTTTTGAATCAAATGAAAGAACTTTGCCATTATGTTTTGCTTCTTTCAAATTGTTGAAGAAAAATGCTTATAATGTTTCAAATAAAAAATCCTCCAAGCATGATGCTAAATATGAAGGAAGTAGTGGACTTGCCAATGAAAATTATCTTCCATTATGTTTTTCTTCCTTTGAATTGTTAAAAGTAAATCATGAGATAACAGAGGAAGCAGGGAAGTCTAATTGCATTAACAATGACATTGTTTCACATGAGCAAATTGTTATCAGTGAGGAATACCAACAACCTTCTCATGCATTTAATGATCATGTTGTTGATTACATGGAAGGTTATTTTAGTTCAGATTTGCAGCCTGTGATCAACTATTAGCTTGGAAATAAAGATGATGGCCAATCAATGTCAGTGTTAGATATGTATTTCTTGCCACCAAGGGTTTCATTTCAGCTAAAATTGTTTTCTGATTCAGAAGATTGTTATTTTCAGCAGTCTCAGCAAATTGGTCAGCCTCTTTGTGGCAATCAACAGGTTGAATTACATGAAAATAAGGATGCAATGGAAGGGGTGAAACATGATTGTTGTTTTATGCAGGTTTTAGAGGATCCATTTGTAGTTTTTTTGGAGGTTGTAAACAGTCCCAATGTTTTTAATTTTTTGATATTTGAATTTATAGATAAATTTTTAAATGAATTATAAGTAACAATATTTGGAGCAAGCATGTGAAAATAAAGAAAACAGTGGATAAAATACTTGCATGTTTGCATTGGCATTATGATTTCATTTGATTGGCAGTTCATTTCAGCAGTTTTAGAGTAGATAGGAGTGTGCAAATAAGCTTGTTGGTCAAGTAGTTTTCAGTTTGGGATTTCAGTAGTGTGTACATTCAGATTGTAGTGATGTATTTGTCATTTAGTTTTCAGTTGAGAGCAGTGTACAGACTTGGGTTTTTAGTGGACACTGGTGACAGGTCAGAGCAGGGTACACACTTGTTTTTGGATTTCTTACCACTCCACCAAGTTCTTCTTTACATGCATTTTTGCATACAATGAAGTCTTCATTTGGATCTACAATCCTTAGTATTGGAGCACTTGTTAATAATTTCTTCAAGTGTTGGAAACTCTTTTCACAATCCAATGTCCACTGAAAATTCACACCCTTCTTTTGCAACAAAGTGATTGGGTGTGCAATCTTTGAGAATCCTTTAATAAATATCCTATAGTATCCTGAAAGGACCATGAATGATCTGACCTATGTCACATTCTTTGGCACTGAACATCCTCTAATGGATTCTATATTCTCAGGATCCACTGTTATCCCTTCCTCTAAAATGATATACCCCAAATAATGAATTTGCTTATGATCAAATGAGCACTTGGTCAATTTGGTGTACAATTGATGCTCCCTTAATAATTTTCATACCATCCTCAAGTTTTGTTCATGCTCTTCCTCCGACTTGGAATATATAATCATGTCATCTAAAAATACAATGGAACACTTATCTAATTATTCACTGAAAATAACATTCATTAAACACATGAAGACAACTGGTGCATTTGATAACCCAAATGGCACCACTGTGAACTCATAATGACCATACCTTGTTCTGAAAGTAGTCTTGTTGATGTCTTCTTCTTTAATTCTTACTTGATGATAACCTGACCTAAGATCAATCTTGGAGAATTTTTTTGCATCTTTCAACTGATCAAAGAGGTCATCAATCATTGGAAAATGATACTTATTCTTTACAGTTACCTTGTTCAACTGCTTGAAGTCAATGCAAAGTCTCAATTTTCCATCCTTTTTCTTCATAAATAATACTGGGGCACCACAAGGTGACACACTTGGGCGTATATACCCCTTCTTTAGAAGCTCTTCAAGTTGCATTTGCAATTCCTTCAATTCTGGTGTACTCATTCTGTAAGGGGTCTAGGATACTGGAGCTTCTCCAGGCATCAGATTTATGGAGAAATCAATGTCTCTTTTAGGGGGTAATTGGTATTTCCTTGAACACATATTCAAACTCTTTTAGGACTGCATAATATTCAATATTTGACACCCTATCTTTGGGTGTTTCTTCCATATGATTTGCAAATATTTGACACCCTTTTCTGTAACATTTCTTCAGCTGCAATGCTGAAATTTCTCTAATGGTTACTGCCCTAGGAATTCCCTGCACTGTCCTTAGGTTCCCTTCCTCATCCAAGCAAGTAAATGCCTTGTTATGACAATCTAGGATAGCATGATGTTGGTCCAACCAATCCATCCCAATTAGACATTCATAGGAACCTAAAGGCAAGATTTTCAAATCTTCCCTAGTGTTCATTTCATTCGTGTCCATAATACATGACTTAACCATCTCATTAACTTTTCTTTTGGCTCTGGTAGCCAGCTTCACCAACCAATATTTTCCATGCTTGCTTATTGGAAAATGAAAACTTACCACCATCTTAGGATCTATATAACCATGACTAGCACCTGAATCAATTAAAATAGTAATGGTTTGGTTGTTGATCATACCTTCCACTTCAATCATATGTGGTTGATACTCTTCTTGCTTGTTGTCCAGGTCTACATAGATCCTTGGTACATTTCTACCCATGTCCTCCATTTTTTCAGCTTGTTGTACATTGTGAACTGTCCTCACTTTTTCACCTCTGTGAGGGAAATCTCTATACATATGATCTCCTTTACAACCCCAACATTGAATAGGTGGATGCCTTAGCCTTTGACCCCCTGTCTCCATCATTCAGGGTTCTCTGTAAGTTGGTTGTCCCTGAGGATTATTTCTAAATAATGGTGGCTTAGTCCCCTTCTTCCTCTGATCCATATTGAATTTCTTTTTTATATTCCCAAGATTTTTGGAAATTTGGTCGTACCTTTTGCTGATCATATAGGCATTTAGCTCACCTTATGGTCTCCTCCAATGTTTTGGGATCATCATATTGTATTGTGTCATTGATGAATGATGGCAATCCACTCAAATACCTTTGAATATTAATTGTCCCATCTTTGATGAAATAAACATACATCAGTAGTTCTAAAAACCTTCTTTCATATTCATCTATGGTCATAATCCCAATTTTGAGTTCAAAGAACTCTTTCATTTTTGTGTCATGGTATCTCTTAGTCAAATATTGTTTTTCAAGATACTTCTTGAATTCCTTCCAAGTACCATTTTTCTCTTTAATATGTTGCACATGCACAAGTTGACACCACCACATGGATGCCTTTCCCTTGAGTTGATAGATGGAAATTATTCCTTCTTCATGAGAAGAATAATTATGCAATTGAGAATACTTTCTCATTCCTAGCAGCCATGTCCCTGCATCTTCATCCTTCTTGTGCTCACCATCAAATGTAGGAGGTTTGATTTTATTCATTTATAATCATAGTTCATCCACCCCGGAAATATTATGCTTCCTGACAGGGGATGGACTTGATTTGTTGTGTGCTCTCTTATTGGAATTCCTTGGGGAGTGATGGTGATGTCTGCTAACACTTCTTTTTCTTCTTTTCTCATCAGGAGACCTATGAATTCCTGATTTTCTTGAGCCACTCTCCTTATCCAATTTATTTTCTATTATGTTCAAGCTCTTCATTAACTTCATGTTGAAGTCCTCCTAATGCTACTTGGCTCTCATAAGCCTTTCATTATCATATTTATGGCTTTGGACATCCTTCTGCAAATTTTTAGTGGTCTCTACCATATTCATGTTTTCATCCCTTCCTTCTTCATGCCCATTGGAGTTTGTTCCTTCAATTCCCATATGGACATCCATCCATCTGATCTAATATTCTTGGATGTAAGCCCCCTGTGCATATTCCATTCCTATGCACTTTTTGTTGATCCTGATATGATATAGTTGTTGCTAACTCTGCAAAATGTGCAGCCAACAGAACTTTTCCTGGCTAACTGTTTCAACAATTTCATGAAAATATGAACCATTGTGGTTCAATAATGCATCAGAATTATTTCTTCTGATTTCCTGAAAATTGAATGCCCAGATCAATTTTCTGGGTGAATAATTATATTCTATTATCCAAGACCTTTCCAACTCCTACTTCCATGCTCAATTCTGAGTCTTGAGTAGAACGTTATGGTTATTTGAAAATTGTCCATTAATTGTTTTGTTCACTCTTCAACTTAGTGCAATTATGCGTTGTAATTATGCATTTTTGCACCTAATCCATTGGATTTTTAGTAGGATCTCAATTGGGTTTCTTCATATACATATTTCAGACAGTTTTTCCAAGTTTCACCTCTTTCTAGGTTATGGGCTGCTATTTACATCCTGCTGAAGTTCTAGGCAAATTAGTGTTTTTGGTATGGAATGCTACAAGTACCTTCTTTTCCATATTGAACATTTTTAACATACCCAGAATTTTAATTAAGCTCTAGGACTATTTTCTATGGTTCAATATCTTTCCATGGACTGCTCTTGTGCCTCAATCTGATTCCAGAGTAGAAATGTATGGCCCTTTGAAGTTAGTTGGGTCTTAAAATTTACCCTCCATTATTTGTCTTGTAACTTTCTCATAAAATCTTCGTTTGATGAACGATTTACACCATTAGAAAGATCTTTCTAGGCCCTTTCATTTGAGCTGCATAGACAAATTGTACCTTGGTACTCTATTCTCAGGGTTTTTGAATAGCCAAAAACGTTGTTTAGGGCCTCTAAAACGCGCTGCAAAAAGATGACCTTCAAACAGTATAAAATGTTGTAGAAATTCACTGGTTTTCTGTTGTTGTACACCATCCAAATGATTTCGCGTGCACAAATTTGAACATGTACACCTATATTTAGCATGCGCAGCAACACCATAAGGTATCGCATGTGATCCAGGTGGATATTGGTGGCCACCCACCTATTCCAATTGGCTCCTCTTGTCAGTTTTTGTTCCGCACGTTCTTCTGTACTTATTTGTAATTGTGGGTTATACACTTATGGGGCTATCTAAATCCCTACACTTCCTCCAGGTGAGTATTGGTGGCCTCGCGCCTAATCCAACTGGCTTATTTTGTATTTTTTAATGTTAGCACATCTTGTTGTACTTCCAGGGCTGTTTTGGGGCCCGAAACATTGTTTTTTTTGCTCACCATAATCAAACTATAGGCAGAGTCAAAGTTTGATAGTGAAATGTGTAGTTCTATGAAAGACCTCTCCAACAGGCTATCACATGCTTAAAACGGAGGTCGTATACAAAATCTATGACCCTGGGAAGTTGACATACCAACTTACCCATAGGGGGCCACATGACTTTTGGTGTTTCACTTTCTAGGGTTGGGTTTTTGGATGTATAGGGTTTTGGAATTCATGAGTAATATAAAAAAGGCCTATGGAGCCTCATTGTAATCATTCTTCTTAGACGGATGCACGTAGCAGCCACGTCTCTTCTCAGAGATAGCTACCACCATTCGAGCAAGTGTTTCAGTTCTACACTTTTACAGTTTCATCTTATTTCATTTATTTAATAGAAGATATTGTTCACTGGATATCTGTGTTATTCTCCATATCTTTTTGTTTATTGTATTTAGTATGTAATCAGTTTGTTCCGCTCCTAAATCCGGATCAGTGGTATCAGAGTGGTCTACTCTTCATTTATTTTACTTCTTGCATGTTCGCGACAAGATCTGGGTATAAGAAGTTGGGACTCGAACCAATCGATTCGTTGTAATATCAGTCACACTAATCCCGAAAAAAACCCATGGGGGATGAAAAGAAAGATGATGGAGTAGGATATCCTATTAAAATGTTGCTCGAGGAAGCCCTCGCGCGACAAAGGAACGAAATGATGGAAAACTTTGCAAAGATCCTTCGACGATTGCCCATAGGAGAAGCATCTTCATCAAGTGGCCATGCAACCCCCTTCAAGGTATAGGTAAATTTTGATATTCCATTATTTGAAGGACTGATAGATGCGGATGTTGTAGATAAATAGTTGAATCTACTCGAAGGGTATTTTCTGTCCACAATTTTTCTAATAGGGAAAATATTACTTTTGCACTCCTCAAGGTCATCCCCCATGTTAAGGACTTGTGGGATACTTACTCTGAGCAAAGGGCCATAGAGGAATATGAAATATTTGCGGTGGACCCTACATGGTATTCCTTCCGAGATGCCATTAAAGAATAGTACTACCCTGTTGGAAGCTATGAGGACCAGTATACCATATGGACCACCCTGTGCCAAGAAAGGGATGAGACAGTACCAGATTTCACCAATAATTTCCATACCTTGAACACCAAATTGGGTATCAAAGACTCTAAGCGTCATTTGGTGCTCAAATTCCATGGTTGTTTTCATAGATACATTCAAACAGAAATGGAGTTTTTGGACATCGCCTCATTGGGAACGGCTTATAGATACACTGTCAATATCGAGTAGAAATTTAAGAAGAAGAGGCGATAGTTTGAATCTACAAACTCCTCACAGATCAAGCAGAGAAAAGGCAGTCCCAACGCACACAACAAGGGACCGAGCCAAGATGGATGCTCTCAGGACAACCAGTCCAATCTGCAACACAAGAAGGGCAATGAGAAGACAAAGAAGGACACGAGAAAATGGTGTGAGTACCATAAAATCCCATGGCACAACACTAAAGAATGTTGCTCCTAGTAGTCACTCGTGGCTGAGCTAAAGGCTTCCAATTCGGAGGTTGATTCTGAAATACCGAAGGAGGGAAGCATATTATTGATGTTGAACCTAATGCCATTGTCACTACCAACAAAATCCAGCCAAGCAAACCAGAAGAACCAGAGGAAGGGGAACACCTCTTTCACTCACAGATGTGGGTAAAGGGGGCTCCACTTCATTTCATTGTCAATAGCAGCAGACAGAAGAACCTAATTTCAACAGAGGTCATCAACCAGCTAGACCTGCCAATGGAACCGCACCCTTAGCCCTACACCATTGGCTGGATTCACCAAGGAAGAGATCTGCATGTCAACCAACAGTGTTGTCTACCCTATGGCATCAAGCCTTTCAAAGATGAGGTATTGTGTGATATTGCTCCCCTTGAAGTTTGTGATGTTCTTTTAGGACAACCATATTTGTGGAATCATTAGGTTGTGTATGAGTCTAGACCCCAGAGTGTTATTATTACTTTTGGTAGACAATTGTACAGGATACCATAGGTAGCACCACCTACCGCTATTTCTTTAATCTCTGTTGAGCAATGCAGTAAGGTCATTTCACAGACCGAGAAGTTAGTATTCTTTGTGATCCATGCTCACAGTAAGTAGAAGGTCGCCGCCACATCTGTGGCCTCGATACAGAGCCTCTCTTTGCAACAGAAGAAAGTGGACAGGATCGTGGAAGACTACAGAGACATCTTCCTCACCCACCGGGGTACCGACACACTGCCAAGGAATCCAATTGATCTGACCCCTAGTGCACCTCTACCTAATGGACCAATATATCATCGCTCGCTGATGGAAAATGAAGAAATCAGGCGTCATATCCAAGATATTCTTCAAAAGGGGCACATCAAACCTAGCTCCTCCACTTGCAGAAGCCTGATTGTGCTGGTGCAGAAGAAGGACGGGACTTGGAGACTATGCATTGATTACAGAGCCTTAAAAAAAATCACAGTCGGGAATTGATACCCAATTCCTAGGATTGATGACCTTCTTGACCAACTCAAGGGGGGAAATTTCTTCAGCAAGATTAACCTAAAGTCTTATCACTGAAAAATCATCCGCAACATTGCACACAATGGTTGAATAAAAACATCAATGCCAACAACAAATAGTCCACCTACAGCACCAAAATCCATCCAAAAGGAAAAAAACTATATAATTGGGTCAAAAATCAAAGTACACAAATTCACCAAAGGAAGCGCGTGCACAGTGTGCATAATGCGCAGGCTAACACAGGCCTTTGTGCACACTGTGCACAAAATGCACGACTGTATATGAGAAAATCTGTGCACTTTCATAAAAAGTGCATTTATGGATCTTGACGGCCCCTCAACCACTTCTAGTCCAACCCCCAACATGATTTGACACTCATATCTGAGCAAAATCTATCTTGGAGGTTGGTCAAGGGCTATAGAGTTCCCATATAAGGCCCCTTGTTCACACTATGAACCAATTATATCTTTCCATGAATGGATGTTATAAATATGTGCCATGGGTGTGCTAAAAAAACAATATCTTCAAGGTATTGTTATGCTAAAAGAATTCTTCTTTGAGAATCATCTTTTCTCTTTGAAGCCTTCAAGAACCATTGCAACAGGCCATTCCACTCACCTCTTGAGGGAATAGGCATTGTATTTCTTCACCATTTGTCATTTCTTCCATTGTATGAAGAGAAGAGCTCTCAATTAGGGAACTCAAGAGCCCTCCCAAGGAGGAAGAGGGGACTCATAAGTCCCTGCCTTTCTCTACGGTGTTTAGCCTATCAATCTATTGATCCATTGGTAGCTACATGTTGGTCATTTTTTTTTATTTTCATGGTTCTAGTTTCTCTAGCTTCTCTAACATTTATTTCTTAGTTGTTTTTAGTTGTATTTCTTTGTTTTCATGTGTATTTGGTTTCTCTAATAAACTCACAAACTTTTGTCTTATTTAGTTGGCTTAACTAAGCATGCAAGTTTTTTGTTTTTTTTCACCCAAGTGGCAAAACCAACACAATAGATTGGTGACCATACTGGGGATCGGTATCAAATTCCTCCTTATTTAAGTCTTGAGAGCACTTCATTTTGATTGTTTTGACATGCAGGTACCAAAACCGGCCTAGCCCAACCTGCCAAGGTCAAAATTCAGAGTTGAGGAAGGATTATTTCATTGTGCGTGAAACATGCTTCATTACTCTGTGCATTGTGTGCCCTCTACATGCTAGTCAGAACTGTAGCCTGCACATAAGTCCAATTTTTTCAAATTGTAAAGGTTTTTATGAATGGTTTGAGGGCCCCTAGCCTTCGTATTTTTATTTTCCTTCACTTTGTAAGGAAACTACACTCCACTTAGAATCCTTTGTCATAATAAAGGTTAGCTAACATAAACACATAGGGGTAAAAAGGAATCATTATTCTTCTCTTTTTCTTTGTTGCCACATGGATGGCTCATTTGGATTTTAAAATTTTAAGTTGAAGTTATTACTTTTCATACAAATTCACTTAATTTGGGACTAGAAGTTAATTTTAACCCTCAAGTATGCTCTTCCCCCACACCCTAGTGTGATCTCAAGAATCATAAAGGTGGTTGAAAGAACATTTCATCTCCCTTAACAAAATCATTTAGGAGAGGAAAAATCCCCTCTAGCATTCCTCTTAGTCTTTGGAAATCATATTAAATATTTGTAATACATGCCCACATGTTTGCAATATTAGGATAGTTTCTAAAAATATTTCTTAGTTTAGATCACAATCTAGGGAAGTTTAAAGATCAAGTAATGGGCCCATACATGCCTACATGTCTACAATTATAGGATATTTTCAAAATCTTTCTTAGTATAGACAACATTTTAGGGAGTTTAAAGGATTTGTAAGGACCCATATGTCCACATTGCTAGCTCTTTAAAGCTTTAAATATTTCGCAAGGTTGTAACAAAGACACATACTAAGCTAGGTAAGAAGATTTGTAAGGACCACAGGAAGTCCACATGTTCCAATCTCACACTTAACTTATTAAAATATTTGCACACTTTTCACTTCCTTACACACAATGCCACTCTTCAAACACACAATTTCTATTAGAATAGTGGAGGTCGAAGTAGGTTTTCTCCAAAGGAATTATAAAAGATCCAACTATTTCTTTGGAAATTATCCACACCAAATTAATTCAAATGAGGTTCGTCCATGACCCCAATCTCTTAGCCCACCACATCTAAAAATTTTCTAAAAGAAGACTAAATTTTCCTCCACAGGGGGTGCCAAAATAATTTTTTTTGTCGAGGTAGGATCTCGAGGATAGGCATCCAAATAACCCCCCGTTATCAGGTTCTCACATTTTGAAACAATAGAAGTTGTGAATAGGAAACTTGTCAAATCCATCAAGTCAAGTGTTCCTATACCATAAGGCAGGAAGATACCCATGAAGGGTTGAAGGTCGAGGTTCAGTTGTTCTGTGCATCCCTCCTTGAGTCACCCAACTCTTGTGAGGGAATCCAGCCCGTGACCCATTTCTGAAAATGAAAATCTAAATGCCGCACTTTGACCAAGGTACCTAGTGACCAAAACATAGGATATCCACCCAAGTGGCAGTTGTGGGCTGCAATCGCACCTTGATCAGATTTTGTGTGGCTATTGGGAAATATCACGAGCTCTTTCGAGATATGCACCCTCACTAGTTCCTCTTTTGGTGGATTCATACCCCACTGTTGAGTGCTATTGGAAGGTCCAGTGTTGAATTTAGAGGAAGGATGACATGTATTTTAGGACACGAGCATTTGTTTTTATTGTTCCCCCATGCGGACAAAATCCACCTATCCACATGCTTGTTTATTTACAATTGATTTATGTATGACATTCATTTGATTACATGCAATTGTGAGTTATACTATTTTGTGAAGGTCAAAAATATACAAATCTCTTGTTCATTTATTTCTCTCTTGTCACCATTTGCACACATTCACTTTGCTAGTTGAAACCATAGGGGAACCACAGAATCCTCGTTTTTCTAGGTGCTTGCAGAATCTCCCTCCTATTCTAGGAGGAGTCCCTAGTCTTGCTAACTCACCGACTCAACCATATCACACCCCTGTGAGTGCTACTATTTTGGGATCAACTTTAATTGGTCCACTTTTCTTGGGTCAAATACCCAAGGTCATCCATCTGTTAGTTCTCTTTCACAAGGAGGTGGAGGTCGAACTTCTTCTCAAGGAAGAAGTACAAACCCACCAACTCACTTTCAAGGGATAGGTCCATTACCTATGTACACAATGGTTGGAACTACTCCTCCACCAAAACTCCCTATGCCATACTTGGCATCCCTCAACATTCCTGATTTAACCAAACTCACAAATGATCCCATTTTGCATGACCCCACTTGGTCTAATATGCCTACAAAACTACCTTCAGATATTCCAAAATTTGAAGGAAAAACAAGGGGATATCTCACCAACCATGTTATGACCTTCCACTTATGGTGCTCTTCAAACAAAATCATGGATGATTCCATCCACTCAAGGTTATTTCAAAGAACCCTCATAGGCTCATCATCCAAGTGGTATGTGGACAAAAAATGAGGGTCCCATGTGACCTTTGAATCATTGGCCAAGGCCTTTTTGTCCTTTTCTCAACTACTAGTTCATCATGATATTGGATTAGAACTTCTCTCAGAGTTCAAAAAAACCATTGTTATCCATATAGCTGACCACATCCATGAATGGCATCGGCAATGTAGTTTGTGTAAAGCAGAAACCACGAAATAGCAACGTCTCGATTTGTTTCTCAAATCGCTCATCTCTGTTATTTCCAAGGTTGTAGCATCCACGTTTCCTCAATCAGAAGAGGAAGCCATCAGCAAGGCCCAATAGTTTGACCTCATCTATGCTCAATCAAGGTACTTGAACACAGTATTTCTTTATGCACCCAGACCCATACCATTTGGCCAAGACAAACCTGGGATGTCCCACACTGCAGATGGGTTGATTGGTTCTATGACCCATCACAACCCTTACGGCCACCCATCACCCAATTATGGTGCACATCAATATCTGTACCCATATGGAGGGGTACCTTATTACCCTACTTCCACTCACCAACATTCATATCCTGTTGTTACCTCTCCACCAATGGGTGGACCCCCACCTGTACCCATGATGCATCTGGTCTCTCAACCAAATGCGAGTTCACCCTCAAGTCCCACATATAACCCCAACAGTAGTGGAATTTCTTCAACTTCCTATACGCCATATGGATCATATCCACAAAAAACTCCATATTTTCCATTTCCTGGTCCTCCCCAGCCGGTTGCTCCTCCACCAGGACAACCACATGTCGGCATTAATTTTGTTCAGCCTCTCCCATTCAACAAGTTTAGACTTTTGAACAATTGAATACAGAAAATCTGGCTCATCAGCCAAATAATGCCAATAATAAAGGGAAAAATCGAAACAATAACAACCCGGGACTTGGAGGAAATAACCCCCAACAAAACCATCATGTTGGGGGCAACCAGAGTCAAGGCAACCAAAACCCCCAAGGGGGCAACAATAACAATAAACCAAGACAAGGGAAGAACAATAAACTAAGAACTAACTTCCCTTGTGCTCTATGTGGTTAGCATGGACATTATACACACCATTTCCCCCAATTTTCTGACTTCAAATGGATGAAAGAATCCATGAATACGCAAGTTCCTCTAGCATCGCCTGCCCCTCAGCAGGCCCCACAACACTATTTGCAACCACCACCTCTGACTGTTTTGCAAAACCATATTCCACACCAAGGTGTGATGAATACCCAACAAGAGATAACCCCCACCCCACCACAAATAGGGCAGTATCAAAACCTGGGTCCCAATCAACCTAGAAATCCATTCGATTGCAATATCCGCCTTACCAGCGAAGAAGAGATTCTTCTGCAAACACGTGGTTGTCAATATGGTGTTCCCCCTTAATCTACCCCAACCACCTCATAAGTGGCTCTAGCTAGATCCAGACAACCATTGGTGATTCCATGACCTAACATTGAACCAAACCCTCGTATACCTCGCATGTCATTACAATGAAATGTACATAACCCTCATGCTAGGGTAGCCCATAACTACTTTCTGGTAGATGACTTAGCACAGTCTCCTGCAACCATGTCTATATTGGAGGTCCTCCAAACTTGCCCATCTCAGCAAAAATTCTTGTTTTTCGCCTTGGGGGCAATCGACCCAGCTAATACTCGACTCATCGCCTTTGATCTCGATAGCGAAGAACCACGCCTCCCTACCCTGGTAGCTTTCAGGATACCAGTTAAGATCTGAAACATCACATTTCATCAATGCATCATCGATGAAGGTACACCCACATGCATCATGTCCAAAGTAGTATGGAAAACACTTGGCTCACCTGAGCTAGTACCATCTGCCATCACCCTGAGATCTTGCGACGGTCACCCATCATCCCCTGAAGGGATCTTCCAAAATGTCCTTGTATGTTATGAAGGTGATATCATATTCTATATTTTGAATGATGATGTTCCCCTACAATGGGAAAATCATCACCATCGACCAACTTACACATTACGAGCCTAATCATTTTGCCAACATTGATAACATTCTCCCCCTTGTCTGCACTAGCTCATATGTTTTTTTGGTCATCGACATGGGCCCTTGAATATTCAAGGACCCATCCTTGTTGTGGGAATATCATGGAGAACCACCTCTCCTGCACCCTGTTATTTTAGCACAAGTGTGTGTCGTGTCTTCTAATGGAACAGATATCAGAGACAATACTCCTCCCAAAGAGGCCCCTCCCCACATTGCAATTCCACCAGTCGAAGCACTATTACCCCAGGAATTCTCTAAGAACCCCACTTCACCCCTTAACCCAGGTTCCCCCCCCCCCCCTCTCCAAGGGAAAATCCCAGTTTGGTAGACAATCTCCCAAGCCATTACCCAAATTCCTTTTTTCTACCTCCAACCTGGAGTCTAAGCATTCCAAGTAGTTTCTACTCTCACACTTCCAAACATGGCTCTCGCCATCCCTATTTGGTATCTCCATCCACCTACTATGGTTTCTACACCATCTCTCCCTCCTCAGATAGAGGGATTATCGATATAGATCCCAGTACAGTCTCCTGCCACACCACCCCCACCCCCAAATAGCGGCACCACCACCACCACTGGGGGCAGAAGATGGAATAATGAGCCCACAGCTCTACTCCCTCCCCAAGCTCAACCTCCTTGTGCACTATGCAAAAGAGAAGGACACCCCACTAACATATGTCCTACTCTTCTCAAGTTACGCAATCTTATCCATCTCCCTAAAGAAACCCCATTGCTTACTACTCCACCAAGTACATCCACTGCTACTACGGAGTCCTCAACCACCCACAATAAAGGGTTAAGAACCAAATTTTCTTGTTCCATATGCTCATAATATGGCCATTACACTCATCATTTCCCAACCCTACCTCGATTTCTCCAAATGTTAGTTGCAGTACGCCACACATCCCAGCCAGAGCCCTCTCAACTACTCCCCACAGAGGCTCACATTACTAACATTCATTATATTTCATCGTCAGTCCCCGAGCGAACGAAGTACCACCCACAATATCGTGACATTTTATTTATTTCCAGCGAGCCCTCACACCCTGTACATGATATCCCTTCTGTGTCTTCACCCCCTAAGGACAATAACACTTACCCATTGACAGTTCCCCCTATCACCTCCCCGGATCCCCTATATTATCGCATTTTCCACTGCGACGAAGATATACTAGAGGAACTCACTACCCCTGATTTCCCATGGAATGTGCTCCATCATCGAGCACTTTTCTTTTCACAAGAGGCCTTTCATCCCCCTACCCAAGCCTCCCTATGCACAATTGAAACCAAGGATTTTATTCCTTCGAGGAATATAGACTAGTTCAACAACCCTATCTCTTCCCCATATGATTTTGAAGAAGGAAACATGGCCAACATTTCCCCAACCATCAAAATTCACATTTCCATTAAACCAAGAATCGTACAAGAAATCACCATTGGCATCGCATGCTCCCATGAAGAACTCATTTCTTATAAATCCCTCTTTTAGAAATACCGGGACATTTTTTCCTGGTCATATATGGAGATGCATGGCCTCAATCCCTCTATAGTCGAACATCGAATCGAGACTTGGTCGGATATCTCCCCATTCATCAAAAGCAACGCCCCATCCACCCATCCAAAGTTGCGGCTATCAAATCCGAAATTGACAAGTTACGCATTGTTGGGTTCATTTACCCCATTGCATACACTTCGTGGGTCTCCAACCCCGTCCATGTTAATAAAAAATAAGGAACTATTCGCGTTTGCATAGACTTTTGTGATCTCAACCATGTTTGTCCCAAAGACAACTTCCCAACCCTTTTCATCGACCAGATCATTGATGATTTTTTCATCCATGAGGCATTATCCTTTATGGACAGGTTCTTTGGATATTATCAAATTCAAATCTATGCGGCAGATCAATACAAAACTACTTTTACAACCCCTTGGGGTACCTTTGCGTATCATGTCATGCCTTTTGGACTCAAAAATGTTAGTGCTAAGTTTCAATGGGCCATGACCTATGTTTTTGATGATCTTGCTTGCATCATCCTTTCCTAATTGGATGACCTCACTGCTCGATCCAAAAAGAGAACCCAACATTTAGACAACTTATGCATCATTTTCCAACAATGTCGCCAATAAAATATCCGCTTGAACCCTCTCAAGTGTGTCTTTTGTGTCACTGTCGAATGCCTCCTAGGATTCATCATCTCCAAACATGGCATCACCGTGTACCCCCTCAAGGTCCAATCTATCACATAAATTCCACCACCTAGGAATTTATGCCAACTGCAGAGCTTGCAAGGAAAAGCCAACTTCTTATGTCGCTTTGTCCTAGACTACACCACTCACGCACATGGTTTTCTCCGCCTATTACGTCATGATATCCCATTTCGATGGGATGGACATGCTCAAACAACTTTTGATGATTTAAAATCCACCCTATTCAATGCCCCTTTGATTAGTACCCCAGACTATGATCATGATTACATCCTCTACTTATCAGCCTCAGTTGTTTCAGTAGCAAGAGTCATCATCCAATTAGGGGATGATGGGCGTGAACATTTCATTTACTTCATTAGTAAAAACCTTTGAGGGACACCCTTGAAGTATAATCATGATGAGAAAATCTCATTAGCAGTTGTCCTCGCAGTCCAAAAACTATGACATTACATCCTTCTTCGAACTACCAAGGTCATAGAAGATTCCAACCCCATGCAGTACTTGCTTAGTTGATGACAGATTAATGGAAAATTTTCCAGATGGATCGTTATATTCTAGGAATACGATCTAGAGTTATCTACTCCCAAAAGCAAGAAATCTCTCATCCTCACCGAACTCATTATGAATTTTCCCTCAGACACTAAATCTTCCCCCGTCAATTAGGATTTCCCCAATGAACACTTCTTCTTCATCCCCTCCGATGACACATGGTACAGAAAAATCCTCGTCTACCTTCGTACATATAAGTTTGGGTCTCATCTCTCTCGAGATATCATCTATGCATTTTCCATCAGGCCCCCTGATACCTCCTCATCAAAGACATTCTCTATCGACGTGGGGTCGACGCCATTTTTCGGCGATGTCTTACCATCGATGAAGCTGACAGAGTCTTGAACGATTGCCACAATGGTTCTTGCGGTGGTCACCTCTCGAGTATGTCCACCACCCAAAAAATCATTCGATTCGAGTACTTCTGGCCCACTTTGTTTCATGACTACATCCACGCTATCAAGCGATGCGGCAAATGCAAACTTTATGCAAACAAAGCACGAGCTCCACCAGCTCTTCTACATCCAGTCATCACAGCTGACCCCTTCTGTAAATGGGGCATAGACTTCACGACTTTCCATCCTCCATCCATTAATGGAAACAAGTACATTTTTGTGGTATTATATTACTTTACCAAATGGGTTGAAGCCATGCCCACATTTAACAACACTACTGACACGACAACGCATTTTTTCTTTAACCACGTCATTACCCAGTTCAGAGTCCCACTACAGTGAGTTTCCGATCATGGTAAACACTTTGAGAATGATATCTTTGTGAAACTCTCCTCAAATTTAGGCTTCACCCATGAGTTTTCCACCCCATACTACCCTCAGTCCAACATAAAGGTCAAGGTTGTCAACAAAGTCCTCAAAACCATACTACAATGTATCATCAACAAACATAAGACCAACTGGCATCATATGTTGTTTTCCTCTTTATGGGCTTATCACATGGTAGTCAAAACTGCCATTGGTTTTACACTATTCCACCTCGTCCATGGGATCAAATACACCCTCCTTATCGAGTGTGAAATCCCCACGTTACGCACTACCATAGAGCTCTTACCCAACACTGCTCCAATGGAGCAGTGCCTGCTGACCTTAGAGTCGCTTGATGAAGTTCATCGATCTTCATTACAACATAATGAGGCAGCTAAAAAATGGTCCAAATCCACCTTTGACTGCTATGTCAACCTTCACTCATTCAACGAGTGTGATCTTGTGTTAGCCTATGATATCGCCCATGGCACTCTTGGCCATGGGAAATTCAAGTCATTATGGCATGGACCCTTCATCATCCAACATTGCCTCACTAAAGGCACATACATATTGGCCTCTCCAAAAGGCTACCCCCTCAAAGAACCTGTCAACGGGTTGTACTTAGAGAAATTTTACACCTAAGCGTAGCCCCCCTACCTTAGGTTTCTCTTTGTACATATTTGTAGAGTTTTTAGTCTTCCTTTCCACCACCATTCCTCATGTATAATTTATCATCCTTGTTATTGACAGATGCATCATCCATCAGCCTACCACATCGGTTACGCCAACGGTGCCAACCATTGGACCCAGAATCTCGCTTCAGCCGCTTGGGCCCTCTATACTCCCTCACATGTCTTTCTCCACTCCAGTGGCATATTTTTGGGCTCAACCACCAACAACCAAGCTGAATACGATGTTTTCATTGGTCTCCTAACTGAGGCCAGCCGCTAGTCACTGCCACATTCATCACCTTAGCGTTCTATTAGATTCCAAGATTGTCGTCCTACAGCTAAACAACGTATATCAGGTTCATGATCCTTGCCTATTTCACAAATACCTGCAAGTTAGACTCCTATCTCACAACTTTGATTCCATCACATTTACACATATTCCAAGACATGTCAATCAAGTAGCAGATCACATGGATAACCTAATTTTATATTGGCATTTATCACATTAAACAACATCATATACATAACATCACACATATGTAAAAACACATAGAATAGACATCATAAAACATAAAACAGAGAGACATGCAT
>JZKD02S1678422.1:913213-923659 GCA_000966675.3 Picea glauca | reverse complement strand
AGGCTCCTGAGTCCCCTCTCCCCTATGAGTACAAAAAATCGGTATCCAATACCCTATACAAAACTGGGCCCATAAACCCATGTATATACAAAAACGACACTCAAGATGCCCCTATAGCTCCTTCCCCTAGGTCCTCTATCAGCCGGAGGCGCCCCACCAGTTGGGGGCCCTCCATCTCTAGAAGGAATCCAACCAGTCATTGCTTCCCCCACCACTATTTCTCGATGGATCAGGGTCCGCCACTATGCTGGTACCCCCACTCACTGGTCCAGGACCTCATCATCCTGCATATGGGCCCATATTCCCTCAGACGTACCTTGCAAAACCCACTTGAAATGTCTGCGTAGATCCTCCAACATGACCTCGACATCACCCTGTGGCTCTCTCGCTGGCCCAACACTAGTGTCATCTCGTCATTGCCTCTATCCAGCCCTCGGCTTTGCAGGTGCATGTCGATCCAGCTCCCTGACAACCTCTTCCTCTCATCCTCGGGGTCCAACATCTACAAAAAAAAACCAGAGATAGTATCAACATCCATAGACATATATAATAAATGTTATCTATCCAAATCACAAAACATAAACAAATGCAACACATACCTCATTGGTCCCAGTCCTCCCCAGGAGGTAGCACCATATCCGGGTCCTATCTATAGTCCATACCCGCGTATGGATATTTCAGGATAACCTATGGCATCTGGTGACACACTCAAGCCACCGTGGTTGTGAAATAGTGGCCACCCTCCCCACCTCCATGTTGGGCCAACACGTGGGCCCACCACATCAGTCGTGGCTCTCGTCGCCCCGCTGGCTCTAGTAGAATCCTCGGGTGCAAAAGAGGCACCCTCTCCAAGAACTAGGCCACCAGAATGGACCCGAAAAAAAAAGTCACCAAAGTTGTCTCACTGACACCAGTTCATCTGCGCCATCATCTTGGTGTGCATCAACACACCCCATGCAAACAATTCCCCATCCAGGACCTGCTCCACCATCTTCAGCTAACCACCAATGATCCACTGAGTATCCAAGGATTCGTATATCCTCACCACCATCACTATAATACAGTTAGTGAAGATGTCATCAATGGCCTTGATACGGATGACCAAACCCGACATAGGGTTCGTCACAATACAGTGGTGATCCACCATGGTCTCCACCCGATCCTCCCCTGGCATATGGGGATCGACGACTAGTTCCCTCGCATAGAATGGGAGTCATGTCAAGAAGTACACATCCTCTATACTAGATAATGTTAACTACTCCCCCCTCACAATGAAGCATTGTAGATCAGTGCTCCACATCCCAATCAGGTATTGTAGCAGGAATTCCTGCGATCGTATCAAAGGGAAGTCAAATAACTTGAGCAACTCATAGGTTTCCAAGTCTCTCTGCACGCCCGGATGCTCCCTCGCAACCGGTCCCAGTCATGCTCTTGGAAATGGGCTGACATCATGCTATATACTCTATTGATAACCTACATCCACACAGAAACATTTGATCAGCCTCATCATCCCTCAAAAAGCATAAAAATATAAAAAAATCACAACCCCTTAGCCCACCCATTGTGCACGAATTTTCCCTAGATAGTTGTGCACATGTGCGCACCTGTCCTTTGTAAAACTATGCATTAATGCACAACTATCTTACAAACAGTCGGGCATTAGTGTGCATCTGTCAGTCAGGTAGGTGTGCATCTCATGCACATTTTTCTATCCCACCCTCGCGCCCACATGCACGGTTGTGTCAAGCATAGCCACACATTATTTGTGGGAAAAGGGGTTATACCTGCGCACATATGCATGGGAATTCCCTCTTTTCCCGTGCACTTGTGGGCCCATACCCTTAAAACCCCCTGTACGGCCCTCCTTACATCCCTCCTTACATCCCCTACCTACAAACTATGAATTTCACAAGGTGCGGGATGATAGGACCACTAACCTGTCTCTTGCCACTCTTGGATCGGTAGCCTCATGCTCCCGCAATCTCAAAAACTCCTCACAGTTATCTTGTTCGTTTAGCAATAGTGACAGGTACAAATGACGTGGCATTGTGGATCCACCATCCATATATAGCCCCTTTTTCCCAACTTCCACACTCTGTTACAAGAGCCCAGAGCCTTTGTTTTCCAATCTGTTCTCAGCCATTGGATCCTAATCCCACCATCTACACATTCACATTTCTCGGGTCATCATCTGCACTTGGCCTTGGAGGAGAATTTTTCTCACGTCATGTTTAGGTACGTATGCTCAATTTTAGTTTTATCAAATAGATTTTATATGTTCTTTCTCATCAGATATTGTTCATGTCAGGTATTTGGTTTTCATGTGTGCAGGTACCTATTCAGCAAAGATTACATCCCCTTCAGGTATATGTTCGACACTGGCATGTAATTATTCCCTCTGTAAATCAATTGCATATCCCATTCAAACCATCTGACATTTACCTTTAGGTTCCCTACATTCAGCTATGCAGTATCTTCACCTCTACCACATTTTAGTATTGTCATCTGATAGCACTCTCCCCCACATGAGTTGTCCCATTCATAGTTCTCCCTGGAAACTTGACACTCATGCTGATTTCACCCCCTAGGGATGGGAGTCTCGATAGTCTTATGCACTTCTGAGAATGAACCCCATACTTCTTCTTATCATATTTCTAACCTTCCCAATGGACTCCCACATCATATCATCTTATTTCTATTGACTGCATCTCTGTAGTTTCATTAGCCCTCCATCTCATCCACCATTAGTTTTCCCATCTACAAATTGTCCTCCATCCATTTACCTAATACAGAAACCCACCCATGGGGCCCCCACCCTCCACTATTTCTCTTTCACGAACTTGTGCCCTCAACAGGCCAAGCCATCTTTCACTGAGGCACTCGTTTCTGTATCTGTATACTCAAACCAAATTATTCTTTATTTCTTTGGTAATTGTAAAAATCCTTTGTTTCCATCATATACATAGTTTTTTCATGACCTTCATTTTTCTGGAAAAATCAACCCATGTCTCCCTTGGTTGGGGAATCCACCCTTTTTTCATATTGACATCATTAACAAACCCCGAGTATCCCAAGTTCACGTACCCACGATCTCTGAGTTTTCCCACTTTGTTAGCCTCTGACACAGTTTAACCCCATATCTAGTCGTCCCCCTGACACTAGATCCAGTTTTACGGTTGCTGCCAGTCATCCTTCAAAATTCCCCAACCAAGGGAAATATTGATTCCCATAGCATCTTGACTTCATTCATGTTACCCATCAGTACTTGATATCACCTATTACTCAGTGGATTTCAAGAATCTCGTTTCTTCTTGGCGTCGTGTCTCCCTTTTTGTCAACATCGGCACAGTTTCCAGAAGGGTGGCAGTATCTTGACTCTCATTACCTTTTCAATGACGAGTATCAAACAACACAAAAAGAATCATCATTTCTTTCTGATTCAGTTAACCCCCATAACATTTGACTTCAACAAAATCTCATGTTATGGTGGGTCTTACTATGTGACTATTTCCTTTGTTTCATACCAGTCGAAGACCTCTGAATTTGTTAGGCCATCAATGCCTAAGAGTCATTGACAATTCTTACAGTCGTCCTTGCCTCACTTCAGAGCCCGTTCACCATTCAGAACTGTCATCTGTCGTTATCAACCACCCCCAAGGGCGTTGCAGTTATCTACATCAGCATTCATCATCAGTTATAATCCCACATCTTGGTTTCATGACACGAGCATGGGGCATGCCCGCCTCGTTTGTACACAGATTTTATTTTTTCTCCCTTGAGAAAGGTTTGGGTCCCACAGTTTTCCCTCACCCTCTAACAGATCGCTCTTGCAATTCCTCTCTTTACTCTTCCTTACAATGGCAGTCTCAGCAAAAGAAACATTGATGTATTTCGGCTATACGTGTGCTCCTAACCTCACACATCAGGGGGCATCTGTTATCACTGAAAAATCGTCCACAACATTGCATACAATGGTTGAAGAAAAACATCAATTCCAACAGCAATTAGTCCACCTACAACACCAAAATCCATCCAAAAGGAAAAAAAATATATACTTGGGTCAAAAATCAAAGTGCGCAAATTCACCAAAGGAAGCGCGCACACAGTGCACATAATGCGCAAGCTAACATGTGCCTCAACGCACACTGTGCGCAAAATGCATGACTGTATACGAGAAAAGTTGTGCACTTCTATAAGCGGTGCATTTATGGATCTTGTCGGCCCCTCAACCACTTCTATTCCGACCCCCAACATGATTTGACACTCATATATGAGAGAAATATATCTTGGAGGTTGGTCAAGGGATAAAGGGTGCCCTAAAAGGCCCCTTGTTCACACTATGAACCAATTATATATTGCTATGAATGGATGTTATAAATATGTGCCATGGGTGTGCTAAAAAAACAAGATCTTCAAGGTATTGTTATGCTACAGGAATTATTCTTTGAGAATCCTCTTTTCTCTTTGAAGCCTTAAAGCACCATTGCATTAGGCCATTTCACTCACCTCTTGAGGGAATAGGCATTGTATTTCTTCGGAATTTGTCATTTCTTCCATTGTATGAAGAGAATATCTCTCAATTAGGGAACTCAAGATCCCTCCCAAGGAGGAAGAGTGGACTCATAAGTCCCTTCCTTTCTCTATGGTGTTTAGCCTATAAATCTATTGATCCATTGGTAGCTATATGTTGGTCATTTTATTTTATTTTCATGGTTCTATTTTCTCAAGATTCTCTAACATTTATTTCTTAGTTGCTTTTAGTTGTATTTCTTTGTTTTCATGTGTATTTGGTTTCTCTAATCAACTCACAAACTTCTGTCTTGTTTAGCTGGTTTAACTAAGCATGCAAGTGTTGTGTTTTTGCTCACCCAAGTGGCAAAACCAACACAACATAAAGTATGGCTACCACCAGGTTCCCATCGAACCAACTGATGTATGGAAGACAGCCTTCAAATCTAAAGAAGGTCTCTTCGAATAGTTGGTCATGCCCTTTGGCTTAACAAATGCACCAGCCACTTTCATGAGGTTGATCGATTATGTATTGCAACCTTCACCAACTCCTTTTTGGTGGTATATTTGGATCACAACCTCATCTTCAAGAGAACTTGGGAGGATCACATGTGGCATATTCAACAGGTTTTGAACAATCTGCAGCAACACAAGATATATTCCAACTTGGAAAAATGTTCTTTTGGTATGAACAGGGTCCAATACTTGGGATACATTGTTGATGAGCATGGGGTACATGTTGATCCAACTAATATCCAAATCATTCATGACTGGCCATCCCCGACCACACTAACGGAGCTTCGGAGCTTCTTGGGACTGGCCAACTTCTACCAATGGTTCGTGTTGGGATTCTCCCATATTGCATGGGCCCTCAGCCAGGTGACCAAGGGTGGTGGCAGGGAAAATTTTGTGTAGGGGAAGGAACAACAATCATCATTCAATGATCTGAAGCATCTCTTGTGCTCAGATCTAGTACTCTCCTTGCCCGATATGCAACAACCATTCAAGATTGAGACTGATGCATCTGACTATGTTGTAGGCGCATTTCTCACTCAACATGACCATCCGGTGGCATACCATAGTGATACACTCTCAGATACTGTCTGGAAATACCCCACATATGACAAGGAAATGTATTCCATTGTACAAGTCTGTCGTCAATGGAAACATTACATTCTGTAAAATGAGATGATCATCCACACTGATCACAAGCCTCTGCAGTTCATACAGACACAGGGGAAATTGCAGAATGATCTCCATTAGAAGTGGTCCACCTACCTACAACAATTCCATCTCAACATCAATTATAAGACATGGATATCCAATCGTGTTGTTGACTACCTCAGTCGACCTCATGTGGTTGCACTCACCACTGTGCTCCATTCCTGTGGACATGAGGCATCTAAGTGGCCCCAATTTTATCAGCAAGATCTGGACTTTGCCACCACCTATCAGCTCTTAGGTACAGGCACAACTATCACTCATTTTCACATTCAGGACAGTCTATTATGCCATCTAGGCCATATCTGTGTTCCTACAAGCAAGCGTGCAAAGTTGATCTAGGAATCCCACTACAGTCGAATGGAAGGACATTTTAGCATGGAGAAAACTGTGGTCATTCTTCATAAACATTTTTATTGGCCAAAACTTCAACAGTACATCGGCAAGTATATCAGATCTTTCACTTCCTGTGCCATTGACAAGCCATACATCAAGAAGCAAGGCTTATACACCCCTCTTCCTACTCCCGAGAAGCCTTGGGAATCTGTCTCAATGGATTACATGTTTGGCCTTCTGTCCACCAAGTAAGGAAATGACTGCGTATTTGTGGTCGTTGATCAATTTTTGAAGATGGTCATCCTCACAACCTATAAGAAGAATATCACAGCGGCATATACTGCCAAGCTCTTCTTCGAATGAGTGTGGGTCTATTTTTGGATACCACAGATCATCATCTCTGACCGGGACAACAGGTTCCTCAACACATTTTGGTCGAGTCTCTGGTCACTATTGGACACCAAGATCACTAAATACACTTCTTTCCACCCACAAAATGACAACCAAAAAAAGGTTTTCAATCAAATTACTGTGCACATCCTATGCATGTACAACTCTAAGCATCCACGTACATGGAATGAGATTCTCCCCTATGTTAAGCACAGTTACAACAGGGCTCTCCATAGCTTCATCAGCCATAGCCCATTTCAAGTGGGGCTGGGATTCCAACCCTTGGGTACCATGGATGTTGCACTACCTCTTGCCACCACATAGACAAACTCTTCCCATGTTTAGTCTGAGACTGACAAATCCACCAGATTCATTGAGCAGATTCAACACATCCGCCAACAAGTCCAGGATATTTTGCAGAAATCCAATGCTAAGTACAAGCAACGCCATGATCAACACAGGGTACTGCACCCATTTTAGGTTGGAAAAAAAGTCTGGTTACATTTGCAGAAGGAGCATCTCATGGAGCCCCATCGCAAGCTTCGCCCACTTCGCTATGGGCCTTACACTATCACCAAGGCTATAGATAGCAATGCTTTTGATATCAACACTCCACCCTTCCTTGGCCTACACCCAGTGTTCAATGTGGACCTCCTTCAGCCATATTTTCCACCATTATTGGACACCTCAGAGATTGCAGAACAACTGACACCAATAGATCTCAAACTTGACTTCATGGAACAAGCATCCATTGATCAGATAGTGGACACATAGGTCAAGGACACTCGCCAGCAAAGGATACAGCTTTATCGGGTTGTCAAGGTAGGACAACTCCTACACCAAAGAAACTGGCTCACCCAGGGCCAAATACAGCAGACTTTTCCTCACCTGATGGGGGAACTCAATGCAATGGAGACCATTTATTCCTAAGGGAGGAGGATTGATCCAGGTGGATATTGGTGGCCACCCACCTATTCCAACTGGCTCCTCTTGTTCATTTTTGTTCAGCACATTCTTCTGCACTTATTTTTAATTATGGGTTCTACACTTCTAGGTTTTCTAAAGACCTACACATCCTCTAGGTGGATATTGGTGGCCTCTCACCTAATCCAAATGGATTATTTTGTATGTTTTCATGTCATCACATCTTGTTGTACTTCCAGGGTCATTTTGGGGCCCTAAACATTGTTTTTTTGTCTCCCCACATTCAAACTATAGATGAAGTCAGAGTTTGATGGTGGAACATGTAGTTCTCTGAAATACCTTTCCAACGAGCTATCATGTGCCTAAAATGGAGGTCGTATGCAAAAGTTATGACCCCGAGAAGTTGAGGTACCAACTTACTCATAGGGGCCCACATGACTTTTCGTGTTTCACCTTATAGGTTTAGGTTTTTGGATGTCTAGGGTCTTGGAATTCATGAGTAATATCAAAAAGGCCTTTGGAGCCTCATTGTAATCATTTTGCTAAGACGGATGCGTGTAGCAACCACATCTCTTCTTAGAGATAGCTACCACCATTCGAGCAAGTGTTTCAGTTCTGCGGTTTTATAGTTTCAGCTTATTTCATTTATTTAAGAGAAGATATTATTCACTGGATATTTGTGTTATCCTTCATATCTCTTTCTTTATTCTATTCAGTCTGTAATCAGTTCATTCCACTCCTAAATCTGGATCATCATGCTTCGCGCACCTATAACCAATGTGGATCACTTCTCTATTGCGCCAATAATTGGTGCGCACTACTTTTGTGTCACGTGCCAATATACACCGCACACAATTTTGGTTCATGCACTAATACCTATTGTGTGCAATTTTTGTGTCACGCGCTAATATTCCACGCGCATTGCACTCTACTCACTGCACCATGCCAAAGTTTAGTATGCCCCCACCGTGCAACAATACTCTATGCGCACCATTAATTAAATTGTCAAATGACAACATATACCCACATTGTGTGCGTTGTTAGAAAAACAAGACCGTGGAGCAATAAAATAAAACAAATGCGGAAACAAAACACAAAAGATACACAATACAATAGAGACACATATTTATGTGGTTCACCCAGTGTGGGCTACGTCCACCAGAGAAATTTCCAGGTCCTTCCTTTATTATTATCTAGCATATGAAGGGATACAACCTACAACAAACTCGTTGTAACTTCCTCTTCTTTCTCTCACAGTCTCCTATCTCATAATACAATATTCGCCATCAACCATAGCCACAATACATTTTCCTCATAAAAGAGGGTTGCCTTCTAGGGAAAAAAACCCTAACATAATCTCTATCGTTAGATCTGCGACCTTATAATGAACGGTCCAGATTTATAATGAAATTACAATATACATTTACAAGGCAATTTTTCCTTCGGGGACTTCGCCCCCAATCCCTGCTTGCCCCCAACCAGGGGGATAGCCCCCCTAGACCTCGCAGAGGGGGTACCCCCCCTCTGCACTCCCTCGGGTTTAAGAGTGTACATACTTCTAGGGTATAAACACGGCTGAAAGTAAAAGACCTCTGAATCAGGAAGATAATTAGCCTCCACAACCAACAATATCCCACTTGGAGACTGATCACAACAACTCCATCGTTGTTGTATATGTTGGACTCTGAACCTTCTTGGACCTGGAAAAATTATCATCTTCATCTTCATTCTTGAAGACCAACTGAAACTGAGCAGGAACTCAGTTTCTCCTTGGTTACTCCCTTTGTTAACATGTCTACAGGATTCTGGCTAGTGTGTATCTTTTCCAACTTCAAATGTCCATCTTCCAAGGTTGATCATATGAAGTGGTACCTCAACTGTATATGATTAGTCTTCAAATGGAAGGCTGAGTTCTTTGCAAGATGAATGACACTCTCACTATCACAGTACAACCTGCTATTCTCTTGCTTCTTTCCCAATTCCTCCATAAACCTTTGTAACCAAATCATCTCTTTACTAGCCTCTATAGCAACAACATACTATGCCTCTATTGTTGAAAGTGCAACAACCTTTTCCAGTTTTGAAATCCAACTTACTGTTGTTCCACCTATAGTAAACACATACCCTGTGGTACTCCTCTTGCTATCTTTATCACCTGCCATATCTGAATCAGCATATCCTTGTAGAACAATCTATGAAACTCTAAAACATAATGCATGATTAGAAGTACCACTCAAGTATCTGAGAATCCACTTTACTGCCTCCCAATGTTCTTTACCTGGATTGTTCATATATCTGCTCACAACTCCCACTGCATGTGCAATATTTGGTCTTGTGCAAACCATTGTATACATCAAGCTACCAACTGCTGATGAATATGGGACCCTGGACATGTATTCTATCTCCTCCTGTGTCTTGGGACACATTTCCTTAGTTAATTTTAAATGGTTTGCCAAAGGTGTACTAATTGGTTTTGCATTATGTATTCTAAACCTCTCCAACACCTTCTCTGTGTACTCACCCCGAGACAATGTTAGTTTGCAATTTTTCCTGTCTCTTGTTAGTCTCATACCAAGGATTTCCTTTGAAGCACCCAAATCCTTCATCGCAAATGAATTGGCTAATTTCTTCTTGAGAACATTTATATCCTGCATATTAGACCCTGCAACAAGCATGTCATTCACATACAATAGCAAGATAATAAAGCTTCCATTTTCTAGCATTTTAAAATAAACACAGTGTTCAGAATGACATCTACTATAACCCTGTTCTGTCATAAACCTATCAAACTTTAGATACCACTGCCTTGGAGCTTTCTTTAGTCCATATAAGCTCTTATTTAACCTGCATACCAAATTCTCCTTCCCTTTGACCTCATACCCCTATGGATGCTGCATATAAATCTCTTCCTCCAAATCCCCATGGAGAAAAGTTGTTTTTACATATAATTGTTCAAGATGAAAATCTTCTACTGCCGCAAGACTTAAAATAGTTCTAATTGAAGTCATTTTAACAACAGGAGAAAATATTTCATCAAAATCTATACCTTTCTTTTGTGCAAACCCC
>JZKD02S1678422.1:870688-901263 GCA_000966675.3 Picea glauca | reverse complement strand
CTTGATATATATCATAATCCTAAAATACACACCTTTTATTTCTACTATAACTTTTTATCAACTCAACCATTTTTAAAATAAGTTATAGGCCACACTATAAGAGACTTTACAATCTAAAATAAAAATAAAAATTTTCTGATAATGATAAGACCTAGTGCCTTGTAATTTCAAGGATATATTAACTTTCATAAATAAAAAAATATATATAATTAATCTTATAAATCTTGAAAAAATATCATGCACTAAAAGAATGAGTTTTCTACAATTATGCAATTTTTTTAAGCAAATTTGGTTGTTAAGGTACTCAATACAAAGACATATACATTATATTTTGCTTGAAAAATAACATATAGCTCTTAGAAAAACTCAAATTTCACATAATTATTCACAATTTTTTTTTAACTAACAAATGTTACAGACATGACATATCTCACCCATCTAAACACTAGAAAACCTCTTGAAACAATAACATAAAACATTGATTCATACAAAACTAAAAAAAACAACAAATAACAAAACTTATAATACCAAAATTGGCCAATTCAAAATTTGAAAACAAACCTTCCTTACATATATCTCTTATAACACTCGCATGACCACCATGACAAAAGAAGAAAAATGGACATGAAAATAAGAAAACATATAATGTGGGTTCCTACAAATACTAAGAATAAATGCAACACATATTTAGCAATAACGTCAATATGACATCAAAAATAAAAACACATGGTGGTTCATTTAAGAAACAAATGAAGCAAGCACGTATCTCTCTATAACGTTGACCTGACAATCGTTACAGGAATAATGCCAAAAAGCTCAATTCTAGTTAAAAACCCAGTTAAGCATATCACTCTATAATGAGCATGACGTGTTAGCATATATCCAGGACAGGACGGAAAGTTCTGTCTTCGCCTGCCACAATTCCTCCCATGCTCGCGACGCCCGTATTCCGTTTACTCGGGAACTCATAGCATTATCCCGTATTCCGTTTACATGTCGGCATTGGTGTAGTCGTCGCCGACGCGATACCAGTCGGGCGTCACGGGGACGCGGGTAAATAAGTATAAAGGTTTTTATTCAAATAAGCTGTTTAGTATATTAAAATAAAAAATGGGTAATTCAATTTTATAATTTAATATTAATTATATACAACACTGTTTTTCTAAATTTTATCATAATTTTTTAAAATAAAATAAAAAATAAAAATATACCTAATTCGCGACTTGACTTGGTTACATCACAGATGAAAATGCCAGTTTAATATCGAACAGGTGTGTAATTCGCGACTGGACTTGGTTACAACTAACATAAAATTTCCAAACCCGCGTTAAAGTCACAGGCACAGGAAAAAGCAATAGAGAAGAAATATGAAAATGCACCTTATCACGACAGTTGTGCTGACTTAACCCAGTTTCAGTGGGTTAACTAGTCCCTACATCTATAAATCAAAGGGAGACGAGTATCACGAGTATCAGAGGGAGAGGGAGACGAGTTTCAGTGGGTTAACTAGTCCCTACATCTATAAATCGGTGGGTTAACACTCTGTTGGAAGGTATCACTTCGGTACTCGTCATCACACATTCGCTCCTCCTCCTCCTCATCTGCCTCCACTTCCATGGCTGCATCTCCCTCCACCGATTCCAATTCCAATTATAATCGCTCCTCCTCCCGTGCCTCCACTTCCATGGCTGCATCTCCCTCCACCGATTCCAATTCCAATTATAATCGCTCCTCCTCCTCTGCCTCAACTTCCATGGCTGCATCTCCCTCCACCGATTACAATTCCAATTATGACGTGTTCTTAAATCACCGCGGCCCCGACACGAAGAAAACCTTTACCAGCCATCTGTATCGTCATCTTCGCAACCGCGGATTCAGAGTCTTTCTGGACCAGTCAGAAATGAAAGTGGGAGACCCTATACCTCCTCAAATAGAAAGAGCTAATGCAACAGCCTCTGTTCATATAGCCATTTTTTCGCCAAGATATGCCGAATCAGATTGGTGTCTGAATGAGCTCCTTCAGATGTATAACCGGATGCTGGAATCAAAAACGACCATTATTCCAGTCTTTTACATGGTTAAGCCTTCTGATCTACGTATCAAGAGACATGGACTGTTGGATCAAATCTTGAGATTTCTTGGTTGCCTCGGGGGCAGCGATGTAGGCTATGATGAAGGTTTGCAAGGTCATTTAAAAAAAGGGAGATGCACCCAACAAAAACTTGAACAATGGAAAACTGCGCTGTCTGCCGTTTCAAAATTAAGCGGTTTGGAGCTGGAGGCGTTTAATGGGTTAGAACTTCTAGTATCATTGTCCGTAATAGCTTAATTGTATTGATAAACGAAGTTTTTAGTACTCATGTCTGTTTGTTTTGCTGTGATTAACCAGCGACGAAGGCAATCTCGCGGGTGCGGTAGTTCAAGGGGTGGAGAAAAACTTTAAAAAACCACAATTGGAGGTGGTTAAATATCCAACTGGTTTGGAGAAGAAGCTACAAGGTTTATCGACAACAGTGTCGCAGCAGCAGCGACAGAGCAGGGAGACCAAGGTTGTGGGGATTGTGGGTTCTGGTGGTGTAGGGAAGACAATCTTGGCAACAGAGTTCTTTCGCCAGAACAGGTCACTTTACCCTCAATCTTGTTTTTTGGAAGATGTGAGAGTCGAAGCTTTAATGTCCTTGCAGAGTAAACTCCACAAAGGCTTGACTTCACTGGATCTGGAAGTAAGTAGCATCGCTGACGGTAAACGGGACCTTTCTTATCGTCTCTCGGGTTCTAAGGCTCTCATAGTTTTAGATAATGTCGATCAAGCCAGGCAGTTGGATGCGTTATTTTCACCCCTGAAGGGCGTCCTTGGATCTGATAGCTTAATCTTACTTACATCTCGCGATAGGGATTTTCTAACCAAAGAAGTCTCGTCCATTTACAAGCTGTCAGGCCTCGACAGAGAAGATTCACGAAGGCTTTTTTGCATGCATGCCTTTTGCAACCATGAACCTGTTGATCCCGGATTTGAAGAAGTGGTTACAAAGTTTTTGGATGTGTGCGATGGATTGCCGTTATCTCTCTCATATTTTGGCTCTAAACTTCATAAACAAGGTTTAGAGTATTGGAAAGCCGAATTGCTGAAAATATCAAATTTAGTACTTCCTCCCAATATACTAAGCAGTCTTAGAATTAGCTACGACATTCTGGACAGCTACGAAAAAAACATATTCTTAGATATTGCCTGTTTCTTCATAGAAGGAGATAGAGAACTGGCCATAAGAATATTGGACGGATCTAGCGGGTCAGGAAGGTATAATCTTCAAAACTTAGAGGCCAAGTCTATTCTGGAGATCGACGGTCAAAACTGTATAAGAATGCACAATCACCTTAGAGACTTGGGCAGAGATTTCGCTGAAAAAGAACTTCCGACATATCATCGTCGTCTTTGGCGCCCCACTGACAACATTTTCCATAATGCGATACTCCAACCATTTGTACGTGTTTGAATTAAGTTTGGCAAAATTCTGATCAGAGAAATGTGTCTAAGTTTTGAGTTCTCTAAACTTTGCAAGTATATTGTCAATGTTGTTTAAATTTGCAAGTATGTCCATATTGTTTCTAACAGTTTTCAGATAACAATCCAGGTGCGCGGGATTCACATGGTTCCACGAAAATCTGGCCAATCATTATACAACTCTTTGCAGCCTCCTTACCTTGACATGATGAGACATTTGCTCTTTCTGAGGGCTGAAGGTGGTTGTTTGGAAAGCATATCCCAGTCTCTGAGAGACGCGGAAAAGCTTGTATGGCTTTGCTGGAATAAGTGTCCGCACATCTCCCTGCCTAATTGGATTCAAAGCAGGAATTTGAGAGCTTTACAAGTGTCCAGCGGCCAATTGGAAACATGGTGGCAGAGTGAAAGTGTGGTACGTGCAATTTTTTTTTAAATTTATGTTTAGAGTTTTTAGGTTGTACGGAGAATACTTAGAACTTTGGTGTATGTATTACTAAATTAAATTGAAAAAATTAGTTCAAAGATAATAAATAAATAAACATATATTTACTTTAAAAATTTTCAAATACCACTAAAATTTGTGTTTAGATTTTTTTAATCTCTTGATATTTAATAGATCTATATGGCCTAGGCCCATCATAATTTTAGGATAATTATATTAAGAGGGCACATTGCAGGCACCTTCGAAGTTGGAGTCGTCTGTTTGTGCGGATTTGCAAACGCTGCCAGACTCCGTCGGGGATTTAGGAGATGTTCGGCATACTAGCATGAATGGCTGTTTAAGGTCCGAAATGCTGCCGTCTTGCCTCGGTAACTTTCCTCAACTCGAACACTTAGACCTGCAGGGGACGAAAATAAAAGAAGTATCATTTCCTGAAGGCTTTTGTCCAGCTCTAAAACATCTCAACGTCAGCTTTTGTTGTGAACTAGTGGAGGTCGGAGCGTTGCCAACAGCACTAATATCTTTGGACTTGCAGAAATGTACAGCACTAATATCTTTGGACTTGCAAAAATGTACTGCGTTGAAAAAAATAAGTGGGCTTCCTGATCTTGCAAACCTTCGACTACTGGACATCAGAGGGTGTAACGAACTAGAGGAGCTACCAGGTCTTGAGACGTTGACATCGTTGAAAGAGTTGAAGGGGAGATCTGAATGTAAGAAGCTGAAGGAGAGCCGACCACTGGACAGCAGAGGGTGTAACCAGCTAGAGGAGCTGCCCGGTCTTGAGACGTTGACATCGTTGAAAGGGATATCTGAATGTAAGAAACTGAAGGAGATCGTACGGAGCTACAATGGATAAGAATACAAACAGAAAATCATGAAATTTGATCCAGCTAGGAAAGATTTGTTTCCGCTACATTCCAATCTCATTTATATTTTTCATATTGCATTTAAAATGGTTATAGCAACCGGATTGTTTTTACTAGTCTGTTATCTAAATAAAAAATAAACCAAATCAGTGATTATTGATGTACACGTTTATTGTGCCTTAGCATTATGTTCATTGCCAAATAATGATCAACTATTTATCATTATTTACACTTCTAGTTTTTCATTACAACTCTTTATTACTATTACAGTTTTATTTGATGATAATAATGTTCTTCTAGTTTTTCATTACAACTCTTTATTACTATTACAGTTTTATTTGTTGATAATAATGGATGGAGTGTCACCTTCCAAACTTTTATAAATTCACACACAAATTCATTTTAAAAAAGTTTAAACCGTTATATTATTTTTTTTAAAGGAAAACTCACTAGGTAAACTTTTTAATTCACCCACACCAAAAATAGAATTGAAATTTAGGTGGACATATTAACTTTATTTATTTATATGGAACTTTATATGACTTTTAATACATCTATTATATCTTTAAGTTTGTATCATGGTTTCTATTTTTTCTTATTAAATATTGTAATAAAAATTATTTATCTACAAGTCTATTGGCTCTAACATTGAAAGTTTTATTGGAGGATTGGCTCCTCCCATTGTAAAAATACACTTTTTATCCTAATTTTTAGTTTTATTGTAGACTTCCCTCCTGGACTTCCCTCCTCCCAATATAAAAATACATTTCTTATCCTAAAACTTAGGATGATTTGGATGATTTGCATGCAATTTATTTGTTCCAAGTTTTAGTCTAAGTTCTAAGTTTAATTTCAATGTCTGACAAATACAGCGATCGCCTCTTTTTCTCACAAATACGGCCACTGTATCCACCTTTCTCCCAAATTTCTGACAACTGACAAATGTCTCCACCTCCTGCTCTTCCTCCTGCATGCACACACATGCCCTTAGATCACAAAATGTACAATTTTCATAACATTTTTCCTTAAGCGAGCAATAGGGCCTATGCCATCCAGTGGGTCAATAGTCTTCTTAGAGGATGGCATTCTCGTAGGTAAAATAAGGCAAGTAGAGTTTTAGAAACAACATTGAAGAAGGGGGTTTGAGAGGGACTAGCCATTTCCTCCCCTCACCCAGCCCAGACTGCAACTACCTACAACTATCGGTCCTCAATAGCCACATGAAGGCTTACTTCAATGTCACAGTGATGGTTGTTTAATTATCACACCATAAGGCTCTGTCATTCATATTCATATTCCAAGTGTTATTTTTACAGTAATTATTGGTTATTATATTGCATTCTACCCAAAAGGATGATGGCCTACACTCTGCATAACGATTTTTGAATCTTGAAGGCCTCTGGTCTAGCTTTGCGTAGACACTTTCAGTTTAGCTTAGGTACTGACTCTAACTTTGGCTTTTTCTTTGGTTTGGCATGTATATGCTTGGTTATTCCATATACTATGGAACAACAATAAGGAGTAGCGCTCGAATACAATTAGAATAGTTTCACACAAGAATTTTTATGTAGGAAGAGAAAAGAAGGAAATACCAGTATCAATAAGTTAAGGGGACTCCAGTCAGTGGTCGTGAAACCGGGATCCACAGAGGAGAGACCACTTTCTATCATTTCTCCATCTCCCTCTAGTCCTGGAGCAGATTGTTGCAGATTGTTGATTCCATCTGTTTCTGCACCTACCTAGCTTTATGGTAATGAGGTAAGTACGTTCCACCCAAACGATGTAACTACTAGCTTCCTATCCCTACTATTCTTAGAGGTTTTAAATTAAATTTAAATCAAGTGTTCCATTATATAAGAAAAAAGACCAAAATGTGTGTACCCAGAAATGCTAATTTTTAAATACTGAAATACTGTGAAGCTAAAAGTTGTGGAGCAACAATTTCCAACTCCTTATCTTTTGAGGCCACCACCATTGTTGCATAATTGCAAGCCAAGTACAAGAGTGGTTTCTACAAGAGTTGCTCCATCAACTTTCACATATGTTCTTTGGATTCAGGAATTAAGTCATAAGAATCCTTGACAAGGCCTGCATAACATATTGTCAGTTAGTTTGTTAGCAATTTGGACTAGTTAATTTCTCCTGTACTAATGTTTTTAGTTGACCCAACAACCCTAGATCCATACAAAAAAGCACAAGCACTTCCTCATTTTAGAAGGATGGATTGGTCTGACTAGTAAAAAAGTACTTAAACTAAAGAGTCATATTCGAGCCTCAAACCTGTACAAAACTTGTCCATAAGATCCACTGCAAAAGATGGCCCTGATAATACAAAAATAGGTTGGAAAGTGTTCCTAAGTTCCCGTGGAATGGTTGGGACATCATCTATAATGGATTAAGTTATAGACCCTTACTCACAGATACAAAATGAAACTTTGGAGTAACATGTTATGAAATGCTTTTCAGATCGACTGCATTGAACTGAGAGTCAAATATAACAAAGGAAGAATGCATCAATAACTGCTGATAACATCAATCAATATCCATAGCCCTACTAAAAACAAAATCCAAGTCTATTATCCATATCCTAAATCGCCCATGATGATTTTATGCTTTGTCTCTTGGTCTACTGAAAGCACAAGTAAATGTACAAAGTTATTATAAAAGTTACATGTACATGGACCGCATGTATGCAGAAATCAACCCCTTGAAGAGAAACACTTGCATCTGTTGTTTCCATGACATTTTTGGATAGCTTGAAGAGAAACCCATATTTTAAATTTTCTTTCGCTTCCTAGAATATAACCCTTTAAAGAAACAAACTCCTCACTTCTGAAATCAACGAATGCTTTCCATTTATCGACATTCACAGGCCATGTTGAGTGCATTTATAAATTCAAATTTCAAATTTGGATGGCTCTGCATCCATCCATGGCATGGGACGTGTATATATGTCACATCCAATTTAAGAAGCACATTTAAAATTTCAAATTTGGTCGTACTGTCAGAGAGAAATGGATGCACATTGCATGTCCATTGCCATGTCGAGCAAATGATGGTATTGGCATGGGATTTGGAAATGCATCCATTCATGGTATGGCAAACACTATGCGGTGGTTGTATGGTGCAGCTGAGGTGATGGTTTATGTCAACGTACAAGGAAGAAGGTGGAAGACAACGAAAAAAAAAACCACCCTCTTGGCACCGGAGGGAGGAAGTCGTCGAACTAAGCGCTGACGTCGAGGGTGGCGGCGGGATGGTCATGCTCCATGGTAGCATGGATGGGAAGCCTACTGACAGAGTCTTAAAAACTCTGCAGCAGGTTGGATATTGATCATCGTAAGAGTTGAAATGCGCAAGGACTTCACAAAACGCCTGAGTGTTTACTAGTTGCAAGTTGTTTAAATGACGTCTTTGATGTGATAGTCACAAGTTGCTTAAATGAAGTCTTTGGATATGATAGCCCAACTTGAAGTACTTTTTTCAGGTTGGGGGAAATTTTACTGATAAACTAAGAACATTATATAATATGGTTTGCATCTTGACACTCATAAAAAAAACAAAAAAGATCAGGCCCATCAAGGGATTGCAGCTTGGAGCACATTATATAATATGGTCTGTATCTTTGAAAAACAAAAAAGGACAGGCCCAACAAGGGACTGCAGAGCGCATTATATAATATGGTGAAGATATATATTTGTTCTTAACATCTAATAGTATTTAATAGTAGTGGTGTCAAAAATGGCATTGTCTAACTGTTTTACGAAATGTTTTTTTTGCGGAATCAAATGATATAAATTTACACGAAATCACTATTTTTTGTTGTTTAAAATCCATTTCTGAATAATCACCATTTCTGAAAAATATCCCTGAGAGGCTAGGATTATACAAAAATAATCACCCAAATATGTGAATCTAATAATTTTTTATTTTATCATTAATCTATCTTAATAACTTTCAATACTTTATTATTTTCAAAAACCTATAACATTATATTATTCTCAATTTACTTTCTTTATCATTAGTTGATTTAAGTGGTTAATCTACTTCATTACTGGTTTCAAACAGATAATTTCAAAAACTTATAACATTATATTATTTTCAATTTACTTTCTTTATCATTATTTGATTTGAGTGGTTAATCTACTTTATTACTAGTTTCAAACATGATAATTTCAAGTGTCAGTATCCACTAAAACATTAAATGTTTCAAAACCTCATACACACAGTTTTATCCACAATTTTATAACATTATTATAGTTTGTAAAAAAAAATATACACTTAAGATACTCAAATTACCGTCATCACAATCCCATCTCTCTGTGAGTTTACTAGGATTGGAATTTTAAATCAAGATAGCGTGCTAAATTTGACAATTGGCATCCTTTATCTCCATGTCTGTCCCGTATTTTCAGTAATTGACAGCCACCACACTTGGTCGGTGTACTACAAATTCCATCCCTCCCCGCAGCTCGACGCGCATTATATAATATGGACTGCAGCTCGACGCGCATTATATAATATGGTCTCGGTCTGCACTTTCAAAATAAAAAAAGAACAGGCAGCTCGGCGCTCATTATATAATATGGACTGTAACTCGACACGCACTTAAAAAAAGACAGGCCTACCGTGGGACTGTTAATTTCGTCGCCATGGTTTTCGACTTGGATTTTTGATATGAAACTAAAATAATCTCGACCACGGCTTCTCCATGTGCCCATCGACATCAATATTTCGTACGCTCATCTTTATATATGGAGCTTACTCTTTAACTTTACCTACACGCAACAACAGATGAAATGTCCAGCGGCCTGGCAAGATAGATTATTCGTCGTCGTCTCTTTCAATGCGAAGGGACGATTCCGAGCTCTGCAATAATGGAGGTTTTTCTGACAATGGCGGATCCCTGGGTGAATCGGTCCTAAAATGCTCCTCTACTACTGCGCTAGCATTATTTACCTGTGAGGATACCGAGCTCTGCAATAATGGAGGTTTTTTCTGACAACACTGGCGGATCCCTGGGTGAACCGGTCCTATAATGCTCCTCTACTTCTGCGCTAGCACTATTTACCTGGGACGACACTATTTCCAACCTCCATTTCGTATCTTCCTCCTGACTTTGATCACTTCTTGGACTGTCTACAGTACTCGACCCCACACTTGAGCAGACACATCCACTGACCGTTTTTTTGTCTCCTTCCCCAACACTCTTCTGAGTTACTTGCCTTTTTAAACTCCTTCCTCCTTCACACGAGATCCACACTCATCGAGGCGGAAGTCAGCGCACTCATGAGTGCTGCTGACGAAGCCCTCTGGAACAGTGCGGGCCTTTTTTCTTGGACGGATGAGCTCTCAAAGCGCACTATCCTTTCAGTTTCTCCCTCTTTACCTGTTTCCCTTACTACTAACTCTGGTCTTACATCTCCTTTACACACTCCATTGACCTCGATCTCCTACACTCCATCTACCATACTTACACACTCATCTACCCTACCCACTGTCTCCATCTCCTCGACTCTCCCCCAAATTCAACAACCTACAGCCCCAGGGTCCTTTCCTCATGCGGCTAGCAAACTATCACACCATAGCTTGGACCCTATCATTAACACATCTTTTCCTATTCCCTGTCGAGGACCCTCACTTGGTACATGCATCATACAAGCTCGGTCGACTCCACACAAGACTACACTACACAAAAGACTCACAACCACATCCCTGGGGCAAAAAATCTTCTCATAAACCGTGGGTTTCCAAAAAAACCAAAAAGAAACTAGTCCTTGGTTCTCATATCGGCCTAGTAGACACAGTCTCCATGGCTCTTTGCAGTCTTGTGGGAATAATCTCTTATCGACATCTCTGCAACTTGGACCTTGATTTCTGGATGTACAATACTTGGAGACCCATCCTGGGATATGTTCCCATTCTCTCACATCTTGGGCGTGGCTGGCTCTTTGTTCAATCCCCTGAGGACTCTACAACTATTCTGGAACATCTCTGGATTCTGGATGACAACAGCCTTATACTGAAACGGTGGAGGGTGAGCTTCGATCCTTCTCAGGATTATTTTCGCCATCAACATCTATGGGTACTCCTTCCTGGACTACCACTATATCTCTGGAATCAACAAGCCCTCATGGCTATTGGAAACTCTTTGGGTCGCTACATCAGTGTGGACTCAAAAACACTCAATCGTTCAGATACGAAACTGGTGAGGATACTAGTTGAGCTGGATATTCATGAGGGACTACTTGAAACTCTGGATATAGAATGGAGAGGACACATCACTCGCCATAAGCTTGATTATCTTGGCATTCCTCTCATATGTACGCTATGCAGACAAACGGGCCACCTGAAAAAGTCTTGCACTGACATATTTGAAGAGGAAATTCCAGAGGAAACTATGCTTGAGCTAGCTTCTATGGCAGAGTCTCCAACTGCACCTCCACACCTGTATCTTTAAGATTATCCTGATGATGGCTCTACTCCTGGACTGGACTTCTTATCTGGTAAGCTCAAAACTATTTGTCCAACCCTTTACTTTTCGCTCTCCTCCTTAGAACTATAACGTATAGACAAATCTTCCCTTCTAAACTCTAGACCAGCTTTCTTTACCCCTGGGGACTGTAATCTGCCACAATCTTCCCACAGTTTGTCCAACCATCACCTGGTTCCTAACTTATCTCACAACTCTGTACTTTATGCTACCCATACCACTCCTATTACTCATATTCACTCTTATGTGCCTTCGTCCAACTTTTTGCCTAACACAGTTGCTCCTTATTTACAAAATACCACTCTTCCAGTCGACCTGACCTGCTCCTCGAATATCTCTACATTAAACCTACCATCTACCTCCCCTTCAGTGGACCGAGATCATTATATTAATACAACACATTCTAACAACTCACTAGTAATGGAGAGTAATGATGAGCAGGTCACTGAACAAGAGGTTTTTTTTTGCCTTTCGGGTCTGAATGAGTCTGAGACTGGAGAGAGCTCTTTTGGTGTTGTTTTAGACTAGCTCCTTCCTACTTACAAGAAATTTTTAACCCCCAAGCCCTTGCCTACTTATCTGGGATCTACTTTACTCAATACACCAACCACTGACATTGGATTGGGACCAGCTGAGGCCACATCTACATCAGTGGGTAAAGACTATACATGGTCTAGAGGACATGGTTTCGAACACTCTTCAATCAAAACCCGTAGTGCCCATCGCAAGGAGGGCTTTCCACCTATTCACTCAATGGTTCCACCACACACATCTACATATATTGGGGATCTTAGAGGCATGAAATCCCTAGAAAGAGAAAAGCCATTATCTTGCTCTCCCTCAACATCAGAGGGGTGGGGGGCCACCTAAAAGCAGCCTCTTTCAGAGGACTTCTCTCTCACATTTCACCGGACTTCATCTTTCTTTAGGAAACGCTAGTGGACAATAAAAAGGCTAGATTCTTTCTAAATCAGTTCCATTCTAACTGGCACATCGGCACATTTAACTCACTTGGTACCTCTCGGGGCTTGGCAGTGGCTTGGGACCCAGACAAATATGATTTTTATCCCTATCTATGTAGTGGTGGCATGTTATTGTCTGGTACTTGCCTAATTACAAACAATCGGAACAATCTTCTCAACATTTATGCTCCCTGTTCCGATAGACATTTATTTTGGGAGCAGATTGAAGCCAAGGGTCTCTTTTCCCTTGACAACTTGATTATCGCAGGCGACCTAAATCTCACAATCTATGTTGGAGAAGTATGGGGGGGCTCTACTACCCATGACACATTGGCGAACTACTTCTCCACACTTTTCATTGCACATCATTTGGTAGACTATGCACCAGACTACCTGACTCCAACCTGGCACAATGGGCGTGTGGGTCTAGACTCCATATCCAAGAGGCTAGATCTTTTTCTAATATCAAAATGCTTTATCTCTTCAAAGGATAGGATTCACACCTGGGTAAGTTTTCCCTATTTGTCTTATCATGCCCCGATCATCTTGCAGTTGGATTATTCACCCCTCAAGATTGCTTATCCATTCAAATTAAACGTGGGCTGGCTCCTAGAAGCAGAGTTTAACTCCATCGTTGCAGATGTTTGGAAGGATTTGCTTTTCGTATCTGAACAGTGCATCCAACACCAAATCGTTTGGAAGCTTAAACATCTTAAAGTTCACATTAAATTGTGGGCCTCCACCTACCGTTAGCAAAATGCTCAAAGATTACTTGATCTAGACTCAGAAATTCGGGCATTCATTCTTGTAGAAGCTAATACGGGGACCAATGGAGCTAGCTGTCAACATTTAAAGGGTCTCAAATCAGAGCGGAACCAACTTCTTCTAAAGGACGAAATCACCTGGAGACAACGTTGTAGAGCAAATTGGCTTATGTAAGGAGACCTTAACAACAAATTTTTCCATAAATTTGCCAGTTCATGCAGAAGCAAAAAATACATATGGGAGATCAACGCTGAAGATGGATCACTTCAAAAAGGACATCAGGCTTTAAAAACTGCAGTAGTTAACCATTTCAAGCCTTTTTTGAGCAAAATCCCTCTACAAATTTGGAGACTTCGGTATCGGTAGAAAACCTATTTCCTCATACAGTCACAACATAATATACACTTTTTCTAGACAGGCCCTGCACACTTTAGGAGATATCAGTAGCTCTAAAATCCTTATCAAAGGACAAAAGTCTAGGCCCAGATGGCTGGATGGTTGAATTTTATTTGCACTTTTTCAATCTGGTTGGTCCAGATCTTCTAGAGCTTGTGGAGGATACTAGACTCAGTGGTAAGGTGATTGGTGCTTTAAATTAGACCTTCCTCACTCTAATTCCAAAAGCAGCTACACCCACTATCTTTGGCGATTATAGGCCTATAGCCATATGCAACCTTTGTGTTAGCACATAATCATGTATGGGGTATTTTCCTAAAAGAAATGTCCTCCTTGGGCAAAAAGAAGGTCAAGAGGTGGGCTAAAAACCCATATATCCCAAAGTTTTTGAAGCGGGCACATTATTTTAATGAACACATAGATCTAGACGGCCAAGATCTGCATGCCAAGATCTATGGCCGAAGTTCCATTCCGGAGCCCCCTTGTCGTTCTACCTTTAAAGGGAGGAGGGGGGGGGGTCCGGAATTGGGCGCACATCTCTCAACGGTCAAGATTGGGGCACCTAGATCTATAGCACACAAACGATTCCGGACCCACTTTGTCATTCTGCCATTAATGGGGGGGGGGGTCCATAATGGGGTGGTTTTGTCATGGGGCCCCCTCCTATCGTGTCGCCTCCTTTGTCGTCTCCCCCCCCATCTGGAAAACCGTTTCCCGCCTCCACTTGCTGCTTACCGCCTCCCTCTCCCCTTGCCATCTGTTCTCCACTCATCCTCGTGGCATGGCCCTTTCCCTTTCACTCCCCCTCGTCTTCCGACATCTGTCCCTCTCCTAAGCGACGTATCCTCCCTCGACCAATCATATCCCGTCACCTTTTCTTCGTTCGTTTATCACCCTCCTGCCTCCTGCCATGTGTCTCACCCCTGTCACCTCCTTGGCCACTTCCCTTCCCACTTCCACGCCAAGCATGCCAAATCGTCCCCACTTGACCTTCGTTCATGCACCACTTCCCATCATGTGCCCCATTCATCGCACCTGCCTACAAGTCTTTCCAAGCAGTCGGTAGGCGGATCCAGGTGGCACCGTGAGAAGACCTCCACGTCCCGAAAGGCAAAGTTGACCAGGGTTGTTCCCGATCCCAAGGAGGCAGTTATTGAAGTTGTTGGTGGTGGTTAGACATTGTCTCCACCATAAATGAAAAATCCGACAAAGGATTAAAGGCTTGTCGATTCGTTCGCAGGGCTTCCAGGAGTCTGATTGCATCTAACATAAGTGCACGATCGTTCATAGACTGCATGTGCAGACTGCCAGTAGACATGCAGACACAATGTTTTCAATGCAGTGTCTCGTTTTCGCTGCTGTTGTTTTGCTTTGAGTATATGTAGGCAATTTTTCCATTGTTGAAGAGGTCGATGGTTGAGCTAGGCTCCAGATTGTAAAGTTTTGATGAAGCATTGGTTGCTCTGGTTATGTATTGGCACTTGAGACTTCTTGTATAATGAATGTCAGCTTCTTTCACCTCTCTATTAACACTGTGTTAGAACAACTCAGAATTGGAGGATCCAATCGAGTTGCGTTGTTATAGGATGATGTATGTTTGATCACTGTGATAGTTGCATTGCTTCTAATCAATTCTTGTATTTTCTCAATGCTGAATGACTTGGAATTGGAAGATCCAGTCAGGTCACCTTTTAGTTCCCTGAAACTCTGAACCAAGAGGATCTTGTCTTCTGAGTTTTTCCTTCTCAAGCCGCTGAAAGTTCTAATGCCCAAAGCAGTCTTGTTCACTTCTCCTACCAAGTCTTCCCTCTGCTCATTTTATACTCAACCTACTGATGGAAGTTAGATCAAGACCTCACCTCTTCTTGCATGCCGGGCTTGGTTTTCTGAGTTAAAGCGATATATTCCTTTGTCTCTATCCATTCGACCACCCCCGTTAAATTATTCATGACATAAAACTGATGGGCATTGGGCTCTGCTTCTGCTGCAATTCGGGAGTGACTTCTGACACTAACATTTATGGCACCGTTGCTGGGTACGAAGTTGAATATTTTCCCCAGGATTGAACGACAACGATTAACTGATTCTGAAGGTGCATCAGATATCAGAACTATTGAGATTGCTACTGTGCACCTGGCGACTCCACTGAGGCAACTCCACTGAGGCGACTCCACTAGGTGACTCCATTGATGAGAACCCATAGGCGACCCCATTGTTTCAGTCATGGCTTCTAGAGGCACACATACAAGGTCTACTCCTCAGCTGCCTTTAGTGCCACCTGAAGCTGATCCAGAGAATATTATCAAAAAGGGAAAGGCCTATGGAGGAGGTACTTCTACTGCTAAACCAGGTTTTTCTGATGATTTTCATAATTCTATAGAAACTCCAATGCCTGCATCTCATTCTGTTTTGTTACCTTCTGTTGGAGTTTCCCGTAGTTTAAATTTTGGGAGTGTTCCTGTTGAGTTTTCTCCTCCTGGTCTTGAATTGGAAGGAGAAACTCTTGTCACTCCCCTCTTCCCCGAGGTGGTACCCTGGTCCAGGCCCAACACCTCAAAAGATCTTCCTACCCCGGGTTTTACCACCCCTTCTCCTATTACTACTATTGTTGAAGAAAGGGAAACTTCTGTTCCTTCTAGCCCTCAAGCTTGTTCTCCAAATTCCCTGTTGTTCCCCTTCCTTCCTGTAAGCTCAGTTCCTGTCTTTCTGGTTCGAACCTCGTCTCTTCCTGGTTCTCCTACACCTATTGTCCCTATGGTGGGTGCTAATCCCCCTGTAAACAGAATGGATGCCATAGCGGCTGCTAGATACACCCCCTTAATCCTACCTCAGCCCATGAATCCTCTCCCTGCTAGAGATTACTTGAAATATATGCCTAAATTCACTGGAGAAGAGGATATAACTGCTGAAGAGAACCTTGCTGCCTTCTACAATTATGAAGACAACTTGAACATTGAAAATGAAGATGTCTGGATAAGAGTCTTCATCCAGAGCCTTGATGGTGAGGTAAGGAAATGGTTTAGGGGATTGGCCCCTGGATCTATTGTTGGGATTGAAGCTCTAGACAATGCTTTCCTGAGACAGTGGGGAGATAAAAAAAAATTCATGTATTACATGACAGAGTTTGGGTCCTTGAAGAAAAAGGAAGGAGAATCTGTCTTTGACTTCTCCAAAAGATTCAATAAGATGTATAATAAGATCCCTACTGAGATAAAACCCATAGAAGCCTCTACTAAAATCTCTTATGCTAATGCATTTGACCCTGACTTCTGCCTTTTGTTGAGAGAGAGAAGAGCTACCTCCCTAGCTCAAATGCAAGATGCAGCCATAAAAGTGGAATCTTATGTATTGGCGGTTGACAGACTCAGAAATAAGGCTGATGCAGATAGGAGAAAGGGAAGATCTAAAGCCTCGACTTCTAGCCTCTTTGGGCCTCACCCTCAAGTAGATGAATTGACCAAGATAGTGAAGTCTCTATCTGCAGAGATGGAGAAAATGAAAGTGGAGGGGAAGCAAACATACAAAAATCCTCAAAATGCCGAAAACAAAGGAAATTTCAGGAGGCCGAATAATAATGCTCCCTAGATGACGCAAAGGGACCAGAGGGGAAGAGGCAGAGAAGATCAAAGGATTCATGCTCCTCTTCAAAATAATTTTGTAACTAATGATGAAGAAGGGGAAATAGATAGGCTTGATCCTGAAATCCACTTATTTGGAGATACTTCTCCTTTTCCTCATCTCACTCAATCAACATACGAGGAATCTCTCATGGACAATCACTTGAATGAGCTGAGCAAGGGAGACAAGGCTAGCAACAACCAAAACAGGTATAACCTAAGATCCAAGAAGAAGATAGGAGCACCTGACATTCCTAAACAACTGACTAGAACAAAGAAACCTGCTAATGAAGTAGTAGACATCAACAAAGGTAAGAAGGCCCAACCCCTCTCTCCAATGGTCCAGATTCATGTTCCTGAAGTAAGGGAAATCCCAAAGCTCGCATCCTCTTTTAAATTTGAGCATGAAATTCAAAAAATCAGAATCCCTATACCCCTCTTCGAACTGGTCAAACATGAAGTGTTCAAAAAACGCCTCTCTGAGCTATTACAATCTGAACCCTCATGCCATCCCACAAACTCAATCAATTTGCAAGATGAAAAGCTTGCAGTCATCCTAGGTCCTATGGTAGAAGACAAAAATGATTCATCCCCTCCCTTCTACACATCCTTGAACATACATGACAAGGTGTTGCACAATTGTTTGATGGATTCAGGAGCTTCCCACAACCTCATGCCCAAAACTGTCATGGAAGAATTAGGACTAGAAGTCACCAGAGCCTATCATGACCTCTATTCCTTTGACTCCAGGAAAGTTCAATGTCTAGGAGTCATCAAAGATTTGGTTGTGACTCTGTTTCAGTTTCCCATGAAAAGTGTGGTCATGGACATTGTAGTGGCTGATGTTCCCCCCAAGTTTGGTATGCTGTTATCACGATCCTGGATAAAAAGACTTGGGGGAACCCTGCAAATGGACCTCACCTATGCTACTATTCCAGTGTTTGGGGGGCAACATAGGAGACTGTACAGAGAATCCCAACTGGCCTACATAATCAGTGACGAAACCAATCCTACCAACCATCCTATCTTTGCTCTTGACATTGATTTGGGTTCCAGTTTACCGCAGCTCACTGATACTCCTGAGCCTCCTCTAAAACTCAAAAAACAACCCACTACTTCTCATGAAAATTCCTCCCCCACCACCTCTGTCTAGAAAATGTTCTTTGATGGAGCCTCTTCCAGGGAAGGTGCTGGTGCCGGAGTGGTTTTTGTGTCACCTGCTCAGGAAACCATATATCTGTCATACAAGCTAGAGTTTGAAACAACCAACAATGTGGCAGAATATGAAGCTCTTGTTTTAGGTTTCAGAGCTGCAAAGGAAATGGGAATTCAGGAGGTAGCAGTGTTTGGAGATGCAGAATTGATAGTCCAGCAGATCAGAAACGCTTATCAAGCCAAGCATCCTTGACTCAGGAGTTACATAAATTAGGTATGGGACCTAATCAACAGTTTCTTCTCGGCATTCAACATTCCATTCATTCCAAGAGAGAAGAACACAGTGTCTTATTCTCTGACTATATCAACAAGAAATTTCAAAGTGCCCTTGCCACCCAAACTCAGATACGATATAGAAGTAAAATACAGGCCCTCCATACCTAACAATGTTAAACATTGGAAGGTGTTTGAGGATGATCTTGAGATCAAAAGATTCCTGGAGACTATTGAATAATTTTCAGCGTTTCATATTGATCAAGACCTTGTTTCTGAAGCAAAGCTTGATGTTGGTGACTTTCTGAGTAAGATTGCAAAGTGTGACATTGTGCAGCTGCCAAGCAATCATATTCCAAAAGGACTAGTTCCTTTGGAAAGGCTTTTTGATAGAAATGTTTTGGCAATAAAGGGGAAAATATCAGATGATGATGTTGATACAACTCAGTGCAACATTGGCACCGAGAATGAACCAAAGTTCGTCAAATTGTCAAGAAGCCTGACAAAGGAGCAAAGGGTCGAATACGCTGAATTATTGAGGGAATTTGTGGATGTTTTCACCTAGACCTATGAAGACCTCAAAACTTATGACACCTCTGTCATTGAGATAAAATCCCATTGAAAAAGGAGGCAAAGGCATTTAGGAAGAAACTAAGACAGATCAATCCTATGTTGCTGCCTATCATGGAGAGAGAGGTAAAAAAGTTGCTAAATGCCCAAATCATCATGCCATTGAGATATTCAGAGTGGGTGGCCAACTTGGTCCAAGTGAGGAAGAAGAATGGGGAAATCAAACTCTGTGTTGATTTCAGAAACCTGAACAGGAGCTCAAAGAAGGACAATTACTCCCTGCCAAAGATGGAACATATATTGCAGAGGGTAACAGGAGCATCTAGAATTTCCATGATTGATGGCTTCTCTGGCTACAATCAAATCTCTATTATGCCTGAGGACAGAGAAAAGACAGCGTTTACCACTCCGTGGGGCACATTCATGTATGCTAAAATGCCCTTTGGATTGATGAATGCGGGGGAAACTTTTCAGCGAGCCATGGACATAGCTTTCATTGGGGAAAAGGATAAGTTTGTGGTCATCTACCTAGATGACATCATAGTCTTTTCTAAATATGATAAAGAACATTGTTGTCATCTGAGGAAGGTTTTTTTGAAATGCAGGAGGTTTGGAATTTCATTGAATCCCAAAAAATCTTTGTTCGCCATGAAGGAGGGAAAGTTGTTGGGCCACATAGTATCAACAGTAGGAGTCAAGATTGATCCCAGTAGAGTTGAAGCAATCCAAGCCTTGTCAATCCCAAGATCCAGGAAAGAAGTCTAGTCTTTCCTTGGTAAAATTAATTTTCTAAGGAGGTTTGTTTCTAACTTTGCTGAGCTGGTAAAGCTTATAACAACCATGTTGAGGAAAGGAATTGAAGTTAGGTGGACTTCTAAGTCTCAAAATTCCTTTGAGCAGATAAATAAAGCCTTGATTGAAGCTCCTGTGCTTATTAGTCCCAACTACTCAAAGGATTTCCTTATTTTCTCCTTTGCTTCATCTAACACAGTCGTTGTTGTTTTACTACAAAAAAATGATGCTGGTTTGGAGCAGCCTATTGCCTTTTTTAGCAGAGCATTAAGGGATGCTGAGGTTAGGTACGACATCATGGAGAAGTAGGCCTATGCCCTGGTGAAAGCTCTCAAAGCTTTTAGAGTCTATATCCTGCAGTCAAAAATCATTGCCTATGTCCCTTTAGCTACTGTAAAGGACATTCTTATTCAGCCTGACATAGACGAGAGGAGGAGTAAATGGATAACCAATATCCTTGAGTTTGATCTGGAGATAAATCCCACCAAATTGATCAAAGGTCAAGGTTTAGCCAAGCTATTGGCTGAAGCAAACTACAAAGATTTGGGGGTAAGTTTTATCAATGAATGCTCAGAAAGTCAGCGGGATCAACTGTCTGATGCAGATCCTCAAGTAGAACCCGCATTGGCACGATGTCCTTGGTACAAGGATGCCATATATTTTTTGCAAGAGTTTCGACCTCTTGACGACCTGCAAAGGAACAAGGCAAGAGCTCTAAAGCTCAAAGCAGTCAAATACTACCTTGTTGATCGAGTTTTATATTGGAAAGACCCCCTAGGGGTGCTTTTAAAATGTATGAATCCACAAGAGGCCCAAAGGATCATTGTTGATTTTCATGACAACCTATGTGGAGGGCACCACTTCTAGAAGACCACAACCTACAAAATTCTCAGGGCAGGGTACTACTGGCCCACCTTATTCACTGATGTCTACAGAGAGGTCAGAGCCTGCATCAAATGCCAAAGTTTCTCAGGAAAGCAATAGCTTAAATCTCTGCCATTAAATCCTGTGGTTGTTTTAGGACCTTTCCAACAGTGGGGCCTATACTTTATTGGGGAGATCCATCCTGCGTCCAGTGGACAACACAGATGGATCCTGACTGCCACAGATTTCTTTACCAAGTGGATAGAAGCTATCCCCACCATGAGTGCTTCCCATAAGGTAGTCATTGGGTTCCTGGAGGACCTCATCACACGATTTGGCTACCTAAGCAAGATTGTTACTAATAACGCAACATCTTTCAAAGACGAACCATTGGTCAAATTCTGTAGGCAATTTGGGATCAATTTGATTCACTCCACCCTATAATATCCCCAGGGAAATGGTTTAGCAGAGTCCTCCAACAAAAGCCTGATAAGGATCATCAAAAGATTGTTAGAGGACAACAAAAAGGCCTGGGATTCAAAGCTGAAATTCACTCTATGGGCTGATCGAGTGACCACAAAGAGATCCATAGACATCTCCCCTTTCCAATTGGTTTATGGGACAGAAGTTGTCTTTCCTTCTCAGCTAGCCGTGCCTGTAGCAAAATTCCTCCAGGATTATCAAGGAGAGCCTGATGATATGATCAGAAGAATTCAACATCTGGTAGAAGTCCAGCAGGCCAGAGAGTAGGTGATGAACATAGTTTAGGACCGTCAGCAGAAGATCAAGCAGGCTTTTGACAAGGAGGCCAAGAAGGAAGATTTCCAGCTGGGAGATCTGGTACTAAAATGGGATGCTCCAAAGAAATACAAGGGCAAGCATGGAAAATTTGAAGCCCTATGGATTGAACCCTTCAAAATCTCTGAAGCATTTTCAAATAATACCTACAGGTTGTAGGATTTGGAGGGTGAAGAAGTTTTCAATGGCCCTATGAATGGGCATTTCCTGAAGAAATGTTTCTCTTGAGCCACATATGGCTCTTCTGTGTTTGTAAATATTGTTTTTCTTTTTATCTTTAAGTTTTAATAATGAATCCATAGCCCAACAGCAAGGCACTGAATCTACAAAGGAGTTCTCAGTAGCCCACAAGGGGCGTGTTGTCCCCCATGGAGCCTAATGTTAGCACATAATCATGTACGAGGTATTTTCCTAAAAGAAATGTCCTCCTTGGGCAAAAAGAAGGTCAAGAGGTGGGAAAAAAACCCATATATCCCAAAGTTTTTGAAGCGAGCGCATTATTTTAATGAACACACAGATCTAGACGGCCAAGATCTGCACGCCCAGATCTACGACCGAAGTTCCATTCCGGAGCCCCCTTGTCATTCTACCTTTAAAGGGAGGAGGGGGGGTCCAGAATTGGGCTCACATCTCTCAATGGTCAAGATTGGGGTGCCTAGATCTACAACGCACAAATGATTTCAGACCCCCTTTGTTGTTCTGCCATTAATAGGGCGGGGGGGGTCCAAAATGGGGTGGTTTTGTCATGGGGCCCCCTCCTATCGTGTCACCTCCTGTGTCGTCTCCCCCCCCATCTGGTAAACCGTTTCCTGCCTCCACTTATCGCTTACCACCTCCCTCTCCCCCTGCCATCTGTTCTCCACTCATCCTCGTGGCATGGCCCTTTCCCTTTCACTCCCCCTCGTCTTTCGACATCTGTCCCTCTCCCTTCCACGTCGTCCCACCATAAGCGACATATCCTCCCTTGACCAATCATATACCATCACATTTTCTCTGTTCGTCTATCACCCTCCTGCCTCCTGCCATGTGTCTCGCCCTTGTCACCTCCTTGGCCACTTCCCTTCCCACCTCCACACCGAGCATGCCAAATCGTCCACCACCTGACCTTCATTCATGCACCACTTCCCATCGTGTGCCCCATTCATCGCACCTGCCTACAAGTCTTTCCAAGCAGTCAGTAGGTAGATCCAGGTGGCACTGTGAGAAGACCTCCATGTCCTGAAAGGCAGAGTTGACCAGGGTTGTTCCCGATCCCAAGGAGGCATTTATTGAAGTTGTTGTTGGTGGTTAGACATCGTCTCCACCATAAATGGAAAGTCTGGCAAAGGATTAAAGGCTTGTCGATTTGTTCGCAGGGCTGGTAAGAGTCTGATTGCGTCTGACATAAGTGCACCATCGTTCCGAGACTACATGCACAGACTGCCAGTAGACATGCAGACGCAATGTTTTCAATCCAGTGTCTCGTTTTCACTGCTGTTGTTTTGCTTTGAGTATATGTACGCAATTTTTCCATTGTTGAAGAGGTTGATGGTTGATCTCAGCTCCCGATTGTAAAGTTTTGATGAAGCATTGGTTGCTCTGGTTATGTATTGGCACTTGAGACTTCTTGTCTAATGAATGTCAGCTTCTTTCACCTCTCTGTTAACACTGTGTTAGAACAACTTGGAATTGGAGGATCGATTCGAGTTGCGTTGTTATAGGATGATGTATGTTTGATCATTGTGATAGTTGCATTGTTTCTAATCAGTTCTTGTATTTTCTCAACGCTGAATGACTTGGAATTGGAAGATCCAGTCAAGTCACCTTTTAGTTCCCTGAAACTCTGAACCAAGAGGATCTTGTCTTCTAATTTTTTCCTTCTCAAGCCGTTGAAAGGTCTGATGCCCAAAGCAGTCTTGTTCACTTCTCCTACCAAGTCTTCCCTCTGCTTATTTTATATTCAACCTACTAACGGAAGTTAGATCAAGACCTCACCTATTCTTGCATGCCAGGCCTGGTTTTCTGAGTTAAAGCGATATCTTCTTGGGTCTCTATCCATTTGACCAGCACCGTTAAATTATTCATGACATAAAACTGATGGGCATTGGGCTCTACTCCTACCGCAATCTGGGAGTGACTTCTGACGCTAACACTTTGCTATAAACTCATCTCCAAAATTATAGCCACCAGGATCGAGCCCATACTTTCTCATTTCCTTTAGAAAGAACAGTTGGGGTTCTTGAAAGGTCACCATATTCTAGACGCTATTGGCACCACCCAGGAGTGTATGCACAATATCAAAATAAAAAACTCAAAGGAACTTATCCTCAAATTGGACCTCAAAAAAACTTTTGATTGCATTGATTGGGATTTTTTTTTACTGATCCTAGCTCAGAAAAGCTTCAACCATACAGTGATCAAATGGGTTATGGGCTGCGTGGTCAGTGAAAACCTGGCCATTTTGGTCAATGGTGAATCCACAACCTTCTTTCGAATGGGTAGAGGACTGAGGAAGGGTTGTCCCCCACCTCTTCTATTAATCTTGGCAATGGAAGCCCTGAGCCTGCTTCTCAAATCAGGCCAAGCTGAAGGAAATATCTCTGGAATAAAGGTGTCCAGGACCATCAAATTTTTACATCTTCTCTTTGCTGACGATGTCCTTATCATGACGAATGGAACTCTTCAGGAATGGATAGAAATAAAAGAGATCCTATCCATTTTTTGCAGTGCCACAGTTTTGACAATCAATTGGGACAAATCCACTTTTCACTTTGCAAATTTACATCAACAAACTCTGGACCAGATTAAAGGTATCTTTCCCTACACTTTTACTCCTCTCTCTTCCAGTCTCAATTACCTGGGCTACCATTTAAAATCATACTCCTACAAGACTTCGGACTAGAACTGGCTACTTGCCAAAGTGGAAAAAAGGACCAACCACTGGTGCACGAGGTGGCTCTCTCTTGGAGGTCGGTACACTCTCATCAAAGTTGTCCTTGAAGGACAAGCTATGTATTGGATGGCACTAGCTGCCATTCCTACTACGATCCTCACAAAACTCCTCAAGTTGATTTTCAACTTCCTCTGGTCAAGTTGTTTTGACCACTCTCGAAAACATCTCTGCAATTGGCAAGCACTAGCTAAACCAAAACAAAAGGGAGGTTGGGGTATCCAAAATATCTTCCATTTCAGTCAAGCGCTTGCGGCATCTTCACTCTGGCATGTGTTGAATTCTCCTAGCATTTGGCACACTGTTATTCTTGATAAACATCTCTGCCATCACATAGTTAATAGTTGGCTATTATAAGAGAATATTACTACCAGATCAACCTCTTTTTTTTGGAGGAACATCTCAAAAACAAAGCATCTGCTCACTCGATGGCTTAGTTGGCTCCTAGGCTCGGGGCACTCAATAACACTTGGGCATGACTGAATTATTGGATTGGATGATACAGTTACACTTTCCCCATAGCTGATTACTCAACTCCATTTAAAAAATCGTTGGTACCTATACCAAATCCGTGACTCTAATAGATCGGATTACCTGTCGGATACATGGATTACCAGTGCAACTCTTGGACTCAATCTTGAGTTATCTCGTGAATGGAACAACTTTTGCTCGACCTTATCTCTTTTGGGTATCCATCTTTCTAAAACTGAAGATCAACTACAATGGTCAGGGGGCAAATGATCAGGCTTTCCTTCTGTCCAAAATATATATGCAGTGATCATGAATTCACAAACTCATACAGATGTCAGAGGATGGCGAAAGTACATTTGGTCCTGGCACATTCCGCCAAGGATCAAACACTTTACCTGGCTGATGATTTCTTATAAACTTAATACCTAGGATATCCTCCAAAAAAAGGCTTGCTCTGGGCCAAACATTTTCCATCTCTATCTCTCTGATTCTGAATCTGCAGATCACATTTTTATAAAAAGCTTATTTACTAGACAGGTATGGGAGATAATTTCTTTGACTATAAATCTTCATTCCATTTGGGATGGGACCGATCTCCAGGACTGTTTTGACTCTTGGGCCCATAGGGAATGCAAGTTATTTCTTCTCCCATCACTTATTTGCTAGACTATATGGCTGGAAAGGAACAAAACTATATTTGAAAGTGGGTCTCCTTCCAAAAGTGTTGCAGCATACAAAGCTCTGGGCATCTTCAACTCTTGGAACGAAGATCACACCAAAAAGATAAGAATACATCACATAAAGAAGGGCCCTGATTTAGATGACATTCCTACAGGTTGGTTTGATGGAGAAGTGCTTTCAAATGGCTCTTAGAGTGGAGCTGGAGGTTTAATCAAAATCTCGCCAAATTCTTTTTATAAATGGACTTTCAATTGTGGCCCGAGCACCAATAACAGGGCAGAACTTTTGGGTGCCTGGACCACTTTATTCTTGGTCTTTAGACTTCACATTGTTTCCCTCCAGGTACTTGTGGATTCCAAAATTTTTATTGAATGACTGAGAAACAAGGGAGATCTACAAGCAATCTCCCTCACAGTTTCGAAGGACAAAATTCGTCATCTACAGCCCACTTTCAATAAACTCAGCTTCAAACACATTTATCATGAACACAACAAATCTCTTGATCAACTTTCAAAGACAACGCTCGAGAAAAAAGAGGGTATCCTATCATACAACCTATGGATTGATGGACATGAGGGCCCTTCCCTCTTTTTAACTCTTTTCTAAGATCAGGTTTTACCCCCTTCCTCAAAGGACTTTCTTGATTTGAAAGTGGGAGTTTTTCACCTCGTCTCAGAATTCTCTCTTATACTTCTGAAATTTATTGCTTCGATAGCTCACTCTTCAGTTTACTAGTAGCTTCCACCTTCTGTCACTCTTTTCTATATGACCTTTCCCCCTTTGTTGGTTGATAGACCGCTATAGGCGAAATTCATATCTTCTTTTCAATAGATTTTCGGCAGTTAGCAAATGTAACCTTCTGTTTTGAAAACAAATTATATAATATATAATTGTGAAATTTTCCCATTGGAAAAAAAAATTTATTTGTCGCCTTGTTCCTCATTTTTACGCCGAAAGGCGTACACCTATTGATTTATAATTTATATTAATTATGATGTATTTATATATTATAATATATCAATGATTTATTAATGTATTCTATTATTAACATTAATTAATTACTACAATACTGATTTTATATTTGTACATTACAATATATATTAATACTTTAATTTATATATTATATTAATGTATTAATCAATTAATTAATGCACTAGTTAACTTTTAATTCATCAATATGTTAATATATATTAATATATTACTCTAATTTATACTTTAATACATTAATATAATAATGTATTAATACATTATAATAATTTATAAATGCATTATTATAATATATTAATAAGTTTTATTTTTATTTTTACACAAATAGAAATATGATTTATATATATAAAAGGTGCAATCAATGACCCAACACATATAATACCGAAATCTTTCTACATGAGCTTGTTCCCAAAAACTTCAACTGCTTATTTAGATATGACTGACAAGTCTAGCTGATGCTTGCAGACTACGTATTGGCATAGCCATTTTTTCAAAAAATTGGACTGATTTCAAAGCTTACTTCTTCTTTTCCTTTGAATTTGATGTTGGATTTTCTTTAGAGGGCATCTCCCGAGCAACGTTCAAATTTGGGAGGATCAGGGCTTCTTTGTTCTCGCCTTCTTCACTGTTGCTTTGACCTTCCACTTCCTGAGCTCTGGTTCCTTGATATTTCTTGAGCCTCTCTCCTTGGCTTCTAAGATAATCCACCTCATCCTAAAGTTGTCTGATCATGGCTCGATGATGCGAGAGAGTTTCCAAGGTGAAATTTAAGGTGGCGCTGTAGCATCTAGGCACGTAGCTAGGTGCTGGGTGGTGAGGAAATTATCACCCACTGTTTCCTCCTCTCGGTCTTCCTGAGCTCGGCATTGTTCCATGCTAGTTGTTGCTCTGATTAACGTTGAATGGTTGAGGATTTTATCGTACTCTTCTCTTTCGCTGTCCCTGCTTCCGCCTTGAATTTCCAAAGGTTGTTGAGCTACGATGTCTAGTTGGTTCGGGTGTCTTTATTCCGATTGCTTCTGTTTTCTATTCCTCTGAGTGGCTCTTGTTCTCTGACTTGTCCTGTTAAGGTCTTTTTTCCTTCCTCTGCTCTTGCCACTATCTTGAATTGTGGCCATCCATTTGTCTTTACCTATCCAACAGATTCTGTTATTTGCACCTTGTCTTGGGGGGATTGAACTTTTCCTGTGTCTTAAGAGGTTGTTTGCATCGCTCGCCTTCCTGTGGTTTTCTAAATAATGGATCAGGCATTGATTACCCTGAATTTCCCATGCGATGTCCTTTCCTGTTCATGTAAGGTGACTCTTATGGAGCGTGAAATGTTGTCATGAATTATTCCACATGCTCTGAAATCTTGTCTCTGTCTTATCCCCGGTCATTTGCGTGAGTGGCATTGATGAGAGGATATGGGGGGGGGGAGGAAGAGTGCAGTGCTAGTGATCTCACTTGCAGGATCCCATGGGGGACTAACCTGTTGGTGTGCTTAATTTCCCTGTCTATTTGTATCAACGTAAAAATTTCACCATTTGTGGATTTAATGTCGTACCTTGGCCTCCTAGGATTGTCGGGAATCTGTCCATATCAGATGCTGCGCTGGAGCGCTCTGTTAGCGTGGTTGCTGGGCTGGTGTACATCTTGTGTGAGTTGGATCATTGGGGGTTATGGGGGGACAAGGAACATGGACTTTCCTTTGATTTCCAAGTTCCCTTTGCCTTTGCCTATTGCTTTGTTTGCCTGATCGTCGGCTCTTCAATTGTTGGCACGATGAATGTGGTAGAAATGGGTGCTCATGCAATTGATAGTATTCCTGGTCCTGTCAATGATTCTTTTGAGCGTAGGGTTTTTTGAGTTCGTGTTCTTGACAAAATATCTGATGATCGTTTTAGAGTCCCCTATTATGATTAGCTTTTTAATTTAACGTTCCCTTGCAATTTGGGCCCCTTTCAGAAGTGCATAAGCCTCTATTGCATTATTTGTGGTGATGCCTAGGTTCCAAGAGTAAGTAGTCTTCCTTTGTCCTCTAGGACTAAAAAGAACCCCTCCCGTACCCGCCTCCCCTGAATATATACTTTATTAATGTATTAATAATGTATAATGTATAATGTATAAATATATTAACTATGATATATTTTAGCATTATAATAATGAGTTAATACATTATTACAAGGTATTATTTGTATAATGTAGTATTACATTATTAATGTATCAATATCCTATTTATGTATATTATTTTAATGGAGTATAAATACTTTATTAACTTATTATTACTTTAAATAATGTAATACTTTAATATTTTTTAATGTATTAGTGTTTTATTAATGTATTATATTAATAACATTACTAATTAATTAATACATTTATAATTTTAAATTTGTACATTATAATATATATTAATGTATTAATACTTTAATTTAGATATTATATTAATACATTACAATATATATTAATGTATTAATAGTTTAATTTAGACATTATATTAATGTATTACCATTAATTAATTTAGATAATTAATACTTTAAGTTAGTAATTTAAATTAATACATTAATACATTAAGTAATAAATTAAGTTAGTAATTTAAATTAAGTTATATTAAGTAACAACTTAATATATTAAATAGTTTAAATTAAGTTGTATTAAGTAAGTAATAACTTACTTAAGGTCGGCGGAGGCGACTGGATGGTAAAGTCGTTCTTGCAACGAAGGTCAGGTCTTGTGCTCAAACCCAAGCAAGGACGTGGTCTAGTCGCGGAATACTTAACTGGGCCAAGCCCAGTTACCTTTTCCCGGGATGGGGTGCTAGTGTGAGACATATGTCATCCGGAGGGCGCGCAAAGCGGCCAGCATGGCGATGGCCATGTGACAGGAGTGTGGCACACCATCCCACCACCCTCATGCATTTAAGCCTTGTTCACGATGGTCTAGGCACCATTACTCTCGATGCGCCTGGCCTCAGCTTGCTATCTTTTCGATGGCACAATGCCATGAATTCAAATTTACTATGTGCGTGCACCTATGCCTCCTTTAGCTACCTCGACGCCATGCCTCCTGCCAGTTGCATTTGCAGAGGTTCTCTCCCTTCACCGAGCTCCCCTGCAACCTGCATTGCTTCCAACTACACCTCCATTACCTGTGCTTCCTCCCTGTGCCTGCATTCTCCCTCAGCACCACCGGAATGCCAAGGAAAAGAGGAAAATCAAGGTGCGGCTCGACCTGGTAGCCAAGCTGGCCGCAAGTGGCTCTTAGACCATCGCCTGCACCATCCCCTAACTTGTCACTTGCTTCATCTTCCTCGCACTCCTCTCCATCACAGTCACGACAAGGTCCTAGTGACCTCTCGGTCCTCTCCTCGCCCTCCACTACTCGGCTGGAATAGATGGCCCTCTCTGACAATTCACTAGGTTTACACCCAGGACCCTCTTTCGACTTGGCCTCATCCTCGGTACCGCCTCCTGCAGTCCCACCAAATTCACTGGCGAGCGTACCTGGCCAGCAAGATAACTCTTCCAATCGACCTCACCTAGGAGCGATACCAAATCTCCTGAGGCCACAAACAGGGCCTCACTCCTTCTCAGACTCAGTACCAGACTCACAATTACAGGACAACATCATTATCCTACAGGGTCTGGTCTTTGAGCTGCAACAAGGCCTGGACTACCTCGAGTTTTGACTGGAAATCATGGATGGAAAGGCCTCAGTGCTCCTGCAAATGCTCTCCACTCTATAGGGGGTTTACCACTCTACACTAGAAGCAGGCGAAGCCGCAGTGGAAGGAAACATAGGCGACTCAGGGGATGGAGGTGCAGATGCTACATGGGTTGGCGACGAAAATGATTCGGGCCTTGCCATGCATGTGGCCATGGATGAGGGAGGTACACATGTTGAAGAGGAAGTGCCTGGTGATGACGTCAGTGCAGGAACGACCATGTATGCAGCCATGGAAGAGGGTGGTACATTGGCCGAAGCCGGAAGGGAGGGGGGCGACACAAGTGTTGCCATGCACAAGCACTTG
>JZKD02S1678422.1:833050-845468 GCA_000966675.3 Picea glauca | reverse complement strand
CTAAATACCTATGAACATAATGGGCCGGCTCGTGATGAGACCTCCCATCCTCTTGGTTAGGTCTTGCTTTTATTTTATCATTTTTCTTAGGGTCCCTTAGTTTCTTATCGAGAGGTTTTTTATTGCCTTCTTGGGGATCCCCTGGGCGAAGCATCTCTATGTTTATTTCCTATGGCTTTTATCTTTTACCAGCTGCTTTTACCCCCTGGGCCTTTAGCCCCTTCTTTCCACAAGACAAAGTGTAACTCTGAGAGGTCATCCTAATGGCCAGACTAGGGGAATGGGAGCGGACGATGGCTCTGCAAATCCCCTTTGGTGGCTACCCAAAACCCATGAATATCATCTTGCTAAGTTACCCCATCAATCACCCCAACAATGGTCAAGTGGATTAGTGTAAGATCCAAGCAGTCATCAGAAATGAAAGGAACCTAATGCATATATAAGAAGGTTATAACAATCAAATATGATGCATACCATGATACCTCAGACCAACTACCTCATGGAGCAAGAGTCCTCTTCGATGCTAGCCCAGGCCGGTGGTGATGGAAACTGCTACTACTGACAGGACAAATCTGACGAAGAAGAAGAGAGATGGGCCTTCCAAGGCCATGCTTAGGTCAATCCTGCTCTCGGTACTCCATGTCTAGGACCATGTGGGCCTCGAGACATGATCTCCTAGTTATCCCTAGATATCGGGGATAACAATGTGCCTCCTCATAGTGTCTGTCATATATCATGAAGATGACACAACACATTTTTCTTACTTTAATTACTTATTTCACTCCATTGTTTGTAGTATAATCTTGGTCACTCCCTATTGATAATATGAACAATTATTTCTTAATAGAAAATTATATCAAGGTCAATCCATGATGCTAGGTAATACTTTATGGTAAGGTGGGTGAGGAAAATGGTTTTTCCAAACCCTTGATTGAGGTATTTTTAAGTGCTCAATCAAGCTCTTAAGAATTTGATCGAATGCTTAAATAATCCCTCAATCAAGGGATTTTGACAGATGTGACAAATCCTCGATCAAGGGGTCATGTTGGGTTAAGTAAACTCTTGATCAAGCTATAAAGCTGCATTGAGTTCCCTTTTTTTGATAAAAGTAGTGAAAAGAACCATGAATTGACTTTCTTTGTCATTTCTCCAACCACAAGCCCTCTATCAAGTTGTTTTCGAAACCCACAAATACCTCAGTTGTAATGTACGCAGTGACCTCGGTAACTATTAAGGATACCCAATACCATCTTTAAACAATGAAATTTACACCCATATGTTTTGTCTGATACCATTCTTTCACATAACCAACCATCTAATTAGGTTGAAACCCTCCTAAAACTTTGATACCACTTTGTAAAGTATCTAGTACCCTATGCCCACTATTGAGGATACGTGATACTTCTCAAAACCAAAACTTTTCCTCCATCTTCTTTCTCTGATACCATTCTTTAACATATATAATTAGGTTGAAATCTTATTCTACAACACTGATACCATAATTCCTCACTATCCTATTATGAAATGATTATTGCATGTTGTTGTAATCTAGGCAATTGTGCATGTAGGTTACCAATAGTACTACATAAGATATATTATGCAAGTATTATATAGATACATGCACATACATAGAAGAGAGAAGGAAGATAAGAGTAATGGGGAGACCAACAAGTATCCTTTATTATATCGGGCATTAACCAACATATCACCACTTTATTACATTTACGATCCCATATTTGTACTCTTGAGTTGGTTATCAGGTAATTAAGACTATATAACTACCATGGTCGGTCGACTGAATCACAATTCGACTTGACATTCCTAATCGATTAAATACTTGGTCAAATGGTGGGTCTAATTGACATAGTCGACTAGGCTCTCCTACATATCCCCCACCTTTGAATCGTTCTTCATCCTGAAGAAGAGGGATATTTGGACTTACTATTACAAATTAAAAAAGAAAAAATATTTCCAAAGTAGGAGATCATTCAATAATAATTATTGCTTGAATCTGATGTCGAAGAAGTTGGACACTTTATTGATCTTTCACAAATTTTTGTTGGCTTGTTGTCTTATATTAGTGGAGTTGCATGGATCGAATTTATGTTTATTTCTTTAGTTTTTAATGGCTACTCACTTGTTGGCTTAGGCATTGTTGTTTGACTATGTTGATGATCAACCACCTGCTTAGGTCTGTTGGTGCCCGGTCGAGTCCTGACTGTGCTAGACTCTTGCTATTTATCTTCTTCTTGATGTTCTTGCAAGTCTTTTCTTAGTTAGAGATCTAGTTATTGTTGTTTGGTAGTTGGGTTGGTTGGACCCCTCTCCTTTGGTTGATCTCCTTGCAATGTTAGTTTCTTGGGAATTTTTGACAAAACTACTAAATTGTCCCTTAGGATACCTATTTCTTCTCATGACTTAAAGAGACATTCTTATCCTATGCAAATTATCAAAGCAATTAATAATCCAAACCAATGCAAAAAAAATCATTGTGCCCTTAATACTTCCCTGGAAATGATGCCAAAATTACAGACCTTTTAATTACCTTCCTAATTTCTCAGAATGATAATCAGAAAGACTAATCATTTAATGTCAACTCAGATCTCGTATGAGACTTGCGAACTGCCTTGAACTATATATGTAAGAAAAAAATGCTCAGATAATTATTTGGCCCAAAGAAGAGATAATTTTAAGGATGGAGTTTACTCTTTAACTTTACCCATACGCTGAAATGTCAACCCAACTTTGGTCTATCAAATCTTTAAGAAAAATGGTAAAAAATTACTTTGTTTGCTTTGAAACTTTATTTCTATGTTCTGAAAGGTTCGATGAACTTTTCCAAATCTCCATAATTTTGATGAATTGACATGTTAGGAAAATCTATATTGTTACCACTATTTTTAAATTGAGATCTAATGTGCACACTCTGAAAATCTAAGAAAAAAAAAATCATCCTCAGTGTTATTAATAATCCAATGCCCTGATACATCATAGAGCTCATAAAAGTTGTTTCTTATTGTAACAATGTTGGTATTCTTCTTTAAGTTAAGAAAATACTTTTAATCTTAATTTTCTCTTATTCTCTATTTCTTTATCCCACTACAATTTCTCCTTAAATATAAAATATAAAGAAAATAGTATTTTTAATAATATTAATATTTTGTAGAGTGGGTGTCTCCAATTATTTTTCATCTCTATTTTTATTTTTAATCATTGTAAGTAGAATTTATTAATAATCATGAAAATTAAGCTAATAATTCTTTAATCATTATGTATTTAATCTATGCACTACCATTTAATTCATTTTACAATAGACACATTTATGCGATTTCAATTTAAATAGAGAAATAACCATGTATCTTTTATCTCTATAAAAAGAATCCTATTTCCACAAAGGGAGATAAACCAGAGGATGTAAAAAGTGTCTTTCAACATAATAATAATTTTTTTTGCTTTATATATGTGTAAGGTGGACATTGAAATATTTTTTTGTTATTATTTTTTTAAATGTCACTTGTCAACTCAATGTTAAGCAATGAAAATTTTCAAATCACCCTCATTTTTGGGCGCAGACCCATTTTGGAGAAAATCACGGTGTGAGAGAGATACAGCTGGCAGGAAAAGCAACACGTGGAAATAAAACGTGCATGCAGAGGAGGAAAGAATGCGATGCGTGCATGCAAGAAGACCTAACCATGCTAGATTTAGGGTTTTGGTAAGAGGAGGTAATGGATGGTAATCCAAAAACATGTATAAATAGGTACCTAGGAGGTCTAGGTCAGGTGGTTGTGGTTGCTATTATTGGTATTGTTCAAAGACTATTACTAGTTTTGGTTCAGGTTTTTGGTTGTGGTTCAAAATATATGTAAAATTCGATCTCATCTTGTAAGTTGTTGATATGAAGAGAGGAAATAAGGTAGATCTTGAGGGTTGGATCATAGGCCGAGGAGCCTGGTGTGATCTAGTCCACCTCATTGTATATCTCGACCTGTTTGATGGAGATTTGCAATGCACATGACGTTGTAGTTTTGGAAACACCATAATAAAAGAGAAGAGAAACCAAATCTTTGTGGACGTAGCCCAGGAGGGGGTGAACCATGGTAGATCATGTGTTATGTGATTGGATATTGTTTATTTCCTTTATTGTTAATGATTAGATGTTAGAAAAATGCATGAATGACTTAGTTAGATCTGCTATTTTACATGCATGAATAAGAATGACAAAATATTCAATATAAGCTGAAGGTTAGAGTAAAACATTAATATCACATAGTCTAATCACAGATCCCCACTCATTCCCAAGCTGCAAGCATCTGAGCATTGTAGCTATCCATAAGAACTATCTCGGGTGAGACTGCACAATGCATTCTGCGCACTGTGTTTCCTTCTGGTTTACTAGGAGGGCCGATAGTTTTAGGGGTTTTTTTTGGAAACTATAGTAGATCTGAACCTGGGTCAGCCCAAGAATGGTAGTTAGAGGAAATAAACAACCAACAAATGGTTCTGTTGCTGGGACCTAAAAATGCATGGGATTGAGTGAGAGGGATCCACGAAAGAATCGCGCAGAAAATGACAGTATAGAGGGGGATGTTCATACCATGGAATCCAATGAAAGAGGAGATCAAAAATATGGTTGAAGACAAAGGAGTTGTAGTTTGCGCAAAAAGACAATAGAGGCCCTAAAATAACACCGTGCAAATATTTTGAGAAGTATGTATTTAGCGACTTGCATGAAATATTTTTCAGTGATTTCCCACATGTACTGTAGGAGTGGCTGTTAAGGTTGAAAGACAACCACCCTACAAATCATATCAGATAGCTAGAGTGGAATCCTATGGAGATCGCATAGTTACAACAAGTAGACAACAAATTCACATGCACAGTGGATTTCTGGCTAGACATTATTGTCGCAGGATTTATCACATAATTTGTAGTAGATACCGCAAAGTCTTACAATGCAGCAAAGCAAGAGTTTTTGAAGGGACCTAGAGGTAGGTATATCAAATTGTTGTATACTTCCATCAATATTTTAGTATATAACAAAGGTGTAATGACAATGCCATCAAACAACTAAACCTCCTCGCGTGCATGGGGGAAGGGGAGAAGCATTGACTAGAGCTGGAAGGATGGAGGGAGAAATGGAGAAGGGAAAGAAGGAGGCCATGGACCTGATCATGATGGAAGAAGATTAGATCAAGTAGATAATGACAAAAGTTGGAAAGATGCGCAGTGGAGCACCCTACCAATATAAGATGAATAATAAAAAGAGAGCCATAACTGAGAGAGAGGGATTGGAAAGTGATGAAGAAGAGGTAGAGGAGCTCCATGTTGTGGAGAAGATTGAGGAAATCTTGCACGCAACATATGAAAGGAAGACAGGTGGTCCAAGGGCAGAAACCGAAGGCAGAACTCCCATCCATGTCAGTGTCAGTGTGGAACCCATAAGCCCATGTGCGACTAATACACCAATAAGAACACCACCATTTAGACAACTGAATTTCAGAGGAAGGAAGACAATAGGAAGTACATCTAGTCAAGGAGAAACAACTAGAGGAGCCAGTTCAGGAAGTAGTAGTCAAGTATCTACACTGCATGGAGGTAGTAGTTCATCATTCAAGAGGGAAGGACATGATCCCACCATCAGGTTACCAAAGTTCAAGGGAGAGGCATCTGAGGACCCTGAGAAGCACGTGTTCATCTTTGAAAAGATCTGGGAAGAAAAATAGATCACAAATGAGGATACAAAACTTGAGCATCTATCTATCACGCTAAGAGACCGTGCACTATATTGGTACATGAGCTTGGCTGTAAATAACCCACTAGGAAAAACAAGGATGATTGCAGATATCAAGAAGTTGTTGATAAATGAATTCCATAATCCTAGCTTAGAGGATCAGTACATGAATGAGATGATAGAGATCAGATAGAAACTAGGAGAATCTATGTGGGAGATTGACCAGAGATCCAAACGATTGAAGGGAAAGCTGAAGTATGTCATGAAAGATATGGAGCATAGGCATTTGTTTGTGAATTCACTGCTACCACACTTGAAATACCCTTTGAGACAAAAAAAGTTTCAGACTTAGGCAGAGGCTCTGTAGGAATCCCTACAACTGGAATATAACCAATATTAGAAGACAGACCCAACAATAGAGGAGATGAAGGAGGATCTGAATAATTTAACATTTCAACTTAACCAGAAAAGGGGTAAGGAAAAAAGAGAAGTTGTTTGGTGTACCACATGTAGGACAAAAGGACACCACAATAATGAATGCCCAAATTTCGCCCAGTACATGGAAACAGGACTGCCAACCCTTTTCCAACATGAGGAATATGGTGTGAGATATGTAAGACATGGGGTCATGATCCATATCGTTGTACAATGATACAAAAATACCAAACAATGACTAAGAGTTCATACTGCAACTTTTGCAAATCAGTGGGCCATGATGACAAAGTTTGCAGGGCAATGGATCTGATGAGGGAAAGAACATCAAACACCTATAAGGTGCAGGAAGAAATGATGACAGGGAAAGATGCACCACAGCTTAACCAAGTACCATCCCGATATAACACTGCACAACATCAGTATAACATTGCGCAACCGAAGTACAATACCACGCAGCCACAATATAGTCTCATGCAGTATAATCAGATACCTCAGTACAACGCACCACGAGGATATCGAGTTGGATACAAAGGTGGAGGATGAGGTAGAGGAGGCTTTGGAAGAGGCAGAGGACCAGTGGTATGTCATAAATGTCAACAACTAGGACACTATGCACGGGAATGTCCACTTCCACCTGCGACATTATTGTACTGTTGCGCATCAGATAATGACACAGAAGACTATCCGACACTATTGGGGAAGATCCATGAGAAGAGGAATTAGAACAATCATAATGTATAGTGGATATCTATAGAGGCAATAGAGGATGGAATAAATATTAATATCGTCACGTGTGGAGGATCTAAAACAGGACCTGACACAGTAAGACAAGATCCAACACAACACCAATGGGTGAAGAAAAATGTCAAACCATAGAAGAAGTTTGATGCACAGAATGAAAAGGAGACATTCAAGAAAGCCATACAAGAATTCTTGAAGCCATATATTACATCTACATCAACTGTGCAACATACTTAGGACATACCAACGTATGAGATGCCTTCATCGCTAGATCACACTAATGAAGCACAACCTCTAGGACATGTAAGTATTATTAAGGCTTTTCTGCAATCTTGTGTTAAACTATTAAATGATCCATCATCTGTTAAATTATTACAAAATGTGTTAGAAAGATGTAACACAGACGTAGAGGGAAAGATAGAGCAGAAAACAATTAATCACTTGCATACAAGGAGGAGGACAAGCAGAGAATTAAGATTGAATGCCAACATTGGATATTTCAACATGGGGGATATTATACTAGAATTAGGCTCCGAAGTAAATGTGTTACTCAAGAAGACATGGGAATGTATGGGGGATCCTACACTAGGCTACTCGCCTGTCCAGTTGAAACTAGAAAATCAACATAGAGTTCTGCCAATTGAAAGGCTAAAGGGTGTTACAGTAGATCTCGATAGAGTGCACACTAAATCTGATTTTGAAGTGATATAAATAGTGGATGGCACAACACCTTATCCAACATTGCTTGGCTTGGATTGGGAGTTTGAAAACCAGGCCATAATCAATTTGAAGAAAAGGAAGATGACACTTGATTCAGGAGAATACAGAGTCATTGCGCCACTAAACTCATCAGAAGGAGAAAGGTTTGTAGAACCCACTTGCTTATACCTGGAGGAAATCAACCAGTTATAAAGAATCACCGCGTGCGAAGAAGATTATGTGAATCCAACTACAGATGGGGTCCTCATTTGGAGAAGTATAACATCATGTGCTTCAGACTCAGATAAAGGGTTGGATAATTGGAAGCAGATATTACATGAAGTATTTACAAGAAGGCACGCAAGAATAGACTGCGCAGTAAGATGGGTGGGTACAGAAATCAGAGAACCTCCCAGTTTCTATGGCATTAACGATTTAGAAGAATTCCTAACAAGATACGAAGATGAGGTGTTGGAAAATCAGAGGTTATTATTTGTGAACATAGAACTCAAGGAAACACCTGGAAGATGGTGGCGTGTGCACAAAGAAACAATTAAGGAATGGTATCAATGAAAATGACTACTGTGCATTAGATTCAATGTAGAACAGAAGAGCAGAGTGATGCAGAGATATGATGGAAAGGGGTCACCACTAGAACATTTGGATAAGTGTATAACACTATGGACGATGACACCACTAGAAGAATGGCCTCACCACTTTATTCATACAATAGAAAGAATTCCATAAAACTCGTATGTAGACCAGGAATTGCGTAGAGGCATTGCAGAATGGACAACATTGCAGAATAATTTTGTGGTAACTTTCTCATTTGAACATGAGAACCCAACATGGATTTAGCGCTCAAGAAGATAAGAGGGGTAATATTCATCTAGGAACCAGAGGTGGAACTCATAACATAATACCAACAACAAAATAGAAAAATAGTGAAAGAACTACTGCCATGCTATCATGTGCAGGAAGAACCACCAGATGAAGATGACCTGTACAATATCCAAATTACATAAATTGAAGGAGAAAGAGAGGTGGAAGGACCATATCTAGAATCATAAGTATTTGTTGCACCAATCAAGGTGAAGAAAGTAAATATTGGGACAAATGATAATCCCAAAATGGCCAGTATTGGAGACTATTGGGATTAACAAACAATACAAAGAATAACAGAGTTATTGCGCAAATACAGTAACCCGTTCCCAACAACCTTTATAGATGAAACTCATAATAGGAGAGATAGGAGAGATGAAGATACCTCTCAAACCTAAGGCTAGATCTATCAGACATAGACATTATAGACTAAATCCAATTTATAAACAGAAGGTCAAAGAAGAAATTGACAGAATGTTAGAAGCTGGTATCATAGAACTAGTAGAGGAGTCTGAATGGATAAGCCATATGGTAGTGCAAGAAAATAAACAATGAGGGATAAGGATCTATGCAAATCTCAGAAAATTGATTGATCCTTTCCTACATGACACTTTTCCCACCCCTTTCACAGATGAGGTATTAGAGAATGTTAGAGGCCAGTAAGCATACTCATTCACAGATGTATTCTTAGTTTACCATCAGATCAAGATAGCTCCCAAAGACAGGTACAAGAACACTTTTTCCACAGAATGGGGATCCTACCAATACACAGTCATTCCTTTTGGGTTGAAGAATGCACCAGATATATTTTCAAGGGTAGTAATAGCTTCTTTCAAAGAATTCATCCTTCAGTTTTTAGAAATATACCTGGATGATTGGACAGTATATAGTCTGTTGAAGGACCATGTAGAGGTATTAAGGCTAATGTTGGAAATATGCAAATAGTGTCAAATATCATTAAATATCAAGAAGTGCATCTTTGGGACACCTTTCAAAATACTATTGGGACACATAGTGTGCAAACAAGGCTTGCTAGTAGATCCTGCCAAGATTGCAGTGATTGTTAATTTACCACCACTGAAATCAGTACGCCAGTTGAGAGCAACATTGGGCCACACAGGCTACTACGGGAAATTCATAAAAGGATATGCACAGATCATTGCATCGATGGAGAAATTGCTGAAGAAATATTCTAAATTCCAGTGGAGTGAGAATTGTCAACAAGGGTTGGGCACCTTGAAAGAGAAGATGGTAACATCACCTATTCCAGTATTTCCATATTGGGAAAATACCTTTCATGTGCATGTAGATGCATCGTCTATAACACTTGGAGCTATTCTGGCGCAACTAGGAGCAAGAGAGTTAGACCATCCTATAACATTTGCAAGAAGAAAAATGTCAGAGTCAGAGCAAAACTACAATACTACAGAAAGAGAAGGCCTAGAAATGGTATATACACTGCAGAAGTTCAGACGCTATCTACTTGGGAAACTCTTTAAAATGTTCATAGATCATTCTGCCCTCAAATACCTAGTTAACAAGCCAGTGTTGGGGGGGAGAATCTGTATGTGGTTACAATTGTTTCAGAAATTTGACTTTGAAGTGATAGTCAAACCAGGGAAGTTGAATGCAGGACTTGATCACCTATCAAGGATTACCAATGGAGAGGAACCTACAAATTTAGAGGACAACTTCCCTGATGCACAATTATTTTCAATCTAAGTAGCTGATGAATATTTTTCTAACATCATTGAATACTTGATTACAAGGAATACGCCACAAGAATTCAACACTGCGCAGAAGAAAAATCTGGTAGTCAGAGCTGCAGACTATCAATTGATTGCAAGACACCTATACACGATGGGCACATACATCATTCTAAGAAGATGTGTCCTAGAACATGAGAGGCCTAGGATTTTAACAGAGGCTCATGAGGGAATAGTTGGAGGACATTATGTAGGACAAGCTATCATGCATGAAGGTATTTCGCACAAGGCTATGGTGGCCGACCATTCATAGAGATGCAAATGACTACTGCCAGAGATGTGATGTATGTCAGTGGGTTGGAAAACATAACAAACAGAATGAGATGCCCCTAATACCACAAGTAACCTTGAAAGTATTCGACAAATGGGAAATAGACTTTGTGGGACTAATTAATCCACCAACAAAAAGATCAGGAGCAAGGTATATCATTACTATGACATAGTACTTAGTGAGATGGGCAGAAGCAACAACAGTACAATATTGCAGTGCATAGACAACATCACACTTCCTGTTTGAGCAAGTGATCACTATATTTGGATGCCCAAGGATTTTGATGAGTGACCAAGGCACTCACTTCATCAATAACACTATCAAGTCTATGACTGAGGAGTTTGAAGTCTATCATCAAAAGAGTACGCCATATCACCCTCAAGCAAATGGAACAGTGGAATCCTTTAATAAGATCCTAGAGAATGCTTTGACAAAGATCTGCAATGTCAATAGGGTTGATTGGGATTTGAAGATACCAGAAGTATTATGGGCATATAGGACTACATGCAAAAAGTTGACAGGATAGACACCATTTAGGTTGGTGTATGGACAAGAAGAAATGGTGCCATTAGAATCCTTGGTACCTAGCATGTGTGTAGTAGCCGTCACCAACATGACAGAAAGAGGTGCAGTAAAAGAAAGGCTAAGTCAGCTGATGGAGATGGAAGAAGATAGAATCCTAGCAAGATTCCACCAAGAAGTACATAAATCAAGAGATAAAGCTTGGCATGACAGACATATCAAGAGGAAGAGTTTTAAGGAGGGAGGCCTAGTCTTGGTGTATGACAGTAAATTTATTCAATATCCAGGGAAATTCAGAATACATTGGTTGGGACCATATGAAGTGAAGACTATTGCAGATGGGGGATCTGCACAGTTGAAATATTTAGGAGGCACAGAACTGAGAGGAATGATCAATGGGAGTCAATGGAAACTGTATAGGGACAGTCGACCTCCTAGTGCTTAGAAAGATACAACGCAGTAAGAAGATATGTACATAGTGTATTATAATAGAAGTTAAGAGAAATAAAATGAGAAAAATAAATAAAAAGAAAAAAATCCATAAAATAAAAACAGATCAGCGTGCATGGAAGGTTTTGATAGAATAGAACTTCTAGAATAGAAAAGTGTGTTGCAAAAAAATCAGGGATGGAAAACACTATGTGCAAGAGAGAAGTTAATGGGTAGAAAGGAAAAACGCACAGGAAACACAAAAAAAAGTGAAAAAGTGACAACTGTCAGTGAGACACAACTGTCACTTATTCGTCCCTCTATAAAATCAGAAAAAGGAGGTAAAGCAACCCATTGTGTTATTTTCTAAGGTAAGAACGCAGAGCCAAGTGGAATAGTGATAGAGTGCAAATTTGAGCTAGTCTCTGTCGACTTGGAAGTCTGTAGTCCAGATTTCCTCACCATGTCACCACAAAGAGCTGGGGCGCCGAGCAAAACTGAACGAAACAAAAGGGGTATCACTCAGGTGCCTATTATAGGACAAATCAATATGTGCGGACACTAACTGATCTCCCTAGATCCACCTAGATCTAGAACAAAACACACCAGAACATGACGCTTTCCTTAAGTTTTAGATATTGAATTTACTAACTAAAGAGGGATGGGTGACATACCAATTAAATGTCACTTCCTCTCGCCATCGCCATCCTAGCTCCATTCCAATGCTCATACAATGATGAACTTGCAAAAAAACACAACCATCTAAAATGATAGCAATAGCATAAACTCAATATACACCTATGTATGTGATCAAGGAATCATACAATAAAACACAATAAGATTTATAGGAAAGAATCATATTACTGTATCATATTAAATGTGAAAGAGAGATTACAACTGTGGCCTTGATGTCATAAGATCCCTTCCAACTGTCCTTCA
>JZKD02S1678422.1:803529-832335 GCA_000966675.3 Picea glauca | reverse complement strand
TTTAGACACATTTCTTTCCCAATTTTTCCCCCACCATTTCTGGCGAGTACCTCTTTATTTTTACACAAGCTTGAGGAGGATAACATATGCTTGAAATGTAAGCTCATCCTTCGGACGAGTCCCTTGAAGTATGTTTAGCAAACCCTAGGAAGGAGTGGTTCGGTCCCATAAGGGCCTTTCAATGTTTGTTTAATGAGTCCAAAGATAGAAAACTCGGGGGTTTTTCATGTTTTGAGAGTCTAAAAAACACTTAAAGAGAACTCTCTCAGTTCCTTTTTCATAAATTAGTTCGACGAGACCGAAAAAGTGATAAATTATCGCTCATCGAACATTTTCTTCAAATACTTTTACGAGCGTGAAAAGAACAAGATCGCTCAATAATCTTTTCAGGTTTAGAGAGTCTAAAAAGAGCTTAAAGGGAACTCCAGGGGGTTCCTTTTTCGTATAACCTTTACGAGTCTGAAAAAGTGATAAAATTATACTCGGTTACATTCTCATTTATTTACGAGCATGAGAAAGAACAAATACTAAGCTTGGTAACTTATTCTCATGTATTTACAAGAATGAGAAACGAAAAAGACTAAGCTCGGGATTGTTTTTATTTTTACGCAAGCTTTAAAACTAGACAAAACAATGCTTGGGCCTGGTTTCAATTTTACACAAGATTGAACCAGAGGAAACTATGCTTGAGACAGGTGGTTTCATTTTTACACAAGCTTGAACCATAGAAAACTATGCTCATAACCTCTGTTTCATTTTTTAACGAGGTTTCCACAGAGACGCAAAAACTATCCTTGTAATAGGTTTCATTTTTTAGTGAGCTTGAAATCAGAAAACCATGCTCAAAGACCTTCGTTTCATTTTTTAACGAGGTTTCCTCTGAGATGCAAAAACTATCCTCGAAACGGGTTTCATTTTTTAATGAGCTTGAAATCAGAAAACCATGCTCAAAGACCTCCATTTCATTTTTTAACGAGGTTGCCTCAGAGACACAAAAACTATCCTTGACAATCTAGGTTCAATTCCTAGACCTTTGTTTCATTTTTAAAGAGCTTGACACAGAAACAGGAACTATGCTCTTAACCTTTGTTTCATTTTTTAACGAGGTTTCCACAGAGACGCAAAAACTATCCTCATAACCTCTATTTCATATTTTAACGAGGTTGGTATAGAGACGTAAAAACTATCCTCGTAACCTCTGTTTCATTTTTTAACGAGGTTGCTATAGAGACGTACAAACTATCCTTGTAGTCTTCTTGATCATGGATTCCAAGAGGACAATGCTCCAAAAGGACACCATGTCAAGGGACAAAACTCGATCATGGCTTCCAAGAGGTCTTCACTGGAAGGAAGAAATACACTCTAGAAGGACACCATGTCGAGGGTCGCAATAAGAGTAAAGAGATCAGGCTCTAATAACCCTATCAAAGAGATCACCATGTCAACTACTGGATCTAAGTCATCAGAAGTTGAAGCCATGGGCGACAACGCCACATAATTGACCTATGGCGGGGCTGATACTGTCTACATATAAGAACCATTCAGGGAGGCAATCCAGGTGGGGTCAACGAATGAAAGTTGATCAACAGTCACAACTCGTCCATCATGAGGGAAAGATATCACACGAAAAAGAGTAGACACAATAGCTTTCATGGCATAGACATAATCCCGCCCAAGGAGTAAAGAGAAATCCAAGGGATCTTGGACCACCATGACATCAATAAAGACAGTTTTCCCTCAAAAAGTTACAGGAAACTGAAGAAGGGTCCCTAAAGGTTGATTGGTTCTTCTGTTAAAAGCTAACAGATTCTGCATAACTGGCGCAAACTGAGGACAACCCAAATCTTGCCAAGCAAAAGAGGACAAAATACTAATAGATGCACCTTCATCTATCAACATCTGAGGAACGTCCCGACCACAAATTTGCACTGTAATATGGAAAGGAATGTGAGAGGGAAGACGAGGTCTAGCGATCACACCCCAATCGAAACGGATGGCCTCATTACTTGGAGGGGGTTCCATGGGAGAAGGAGGAATTCCCCCTGACATGGTAGAGTCTGTATCAACGAGAAAAAGTGTCGAGTTTACTCTCTAACGGTAGAGTAGGATCGCCCGATGATGAGATCAGATCGACCACTCAGATTTCATTCACCAAGGGGAGAATCAGGTTGACGGGTGAAAAAAAATCGACCACTTGGGTGACACTCTCTAACGGGAGAGTGGGATCGACTGAGGATGGGATCGGATCGACCACTTTGTCAACTGGTTCCACTAAGGACGTGACCAGATTGACTACATGATCAACCGGATTGACCGACGAAGGGGCTGGATTGATCATTCCATCAACTACAGGTGGGTCGAGAGTAAGCTTGCAATAAGCAACTAGAAGTTGTGGTTGGGAAACAGTCATGTCTTCCAGTAATTTTGAGGATTCGTCCATACAAGGGTAAAGGTGAGTTTGATGACTCCCTCCGCATAACCTATAAGGAAATTTGACTCTAGTTTTCTTCTTCCCAAGGGTATTTTAACTAGTTGACGAGAGGTCATCAACATGTTGTTCAGAGGTCGACGACATGGGTTGGCGAGGGTGTATAGACCATGCTTCTATAACCTTGGATAGACCAGAGAAATCCTTAAGAAAATGGCTACCCTTAAAAAGCCTGCAAGGGTACTTGGGCTTACGGGTTGTTTGGGTGATCTTGACATCATCAACACTCCCAGCACGATTAACAGTAACTAGTTTCTTTCCAACATGTCCAGCAGTGGTTGGAGGTTTAGACCCTTTCATATTTTTGTTCCTCTTATTCTTCCTTTTCTTCTTCTTCTTAGCCACCTGTTGATGGGCAAAAATGACCGTCTATCAATTGGAAGAACGAGTCTGGTCTGGGGTTGTCAAAGTAACCCAAGCCATTTGGTATAACTTGTCCTAATGGGTTTAGTGGCTCCATTGGCCAATCCAAGAATCCTAAAAGAAATGAAATAGATATCTAATTACTAAATATTACGTATATGTACATAAGTATATAATGTGACTACAATAGGTGTATTTAAGCTAAAGATAGATAACTGTCATTTATATACATTATTTACAGGCTACAAGTTTTAATCGAAACTTGCGTAAATCGATGTGAAAATGACTGCTTTCGAAGAAGCAGATAAAGAAAGAACATAGAGATCTTTTTTTATTTTTCTTTTATAAGACTTAAACTAATGAAGAAATTGTTATGAAATGAAAACATATAGATAGTCAAACGCCAAACTTTAAGTTCAAATTTCAGTGATAAACAAATAGAGGAAAAATGAAATCAAGCTAACCTGTTATCGGCTATTGATATGCACCCAAATATCCGCATGATCTGAAAACATCTAATCACCTTGTCCAGGAGGGAAACCTGCACTGAAACTTTAGTCTGTTCTGAATAAATGCAGAACGATTACATTGGCAATTAAATTTAAATAGCAGATAGAATGATATCAACAGTTATTGTGATCTTATAATGTGCAAGTAATTACACCAAGATAAATCTCACTGTAACAATATTGCATTTAAACATTCAACCGGAATTTAAAGAGAAATTTTATCATTTGAGTTGAATATGTGATCACTCTGTTTTAATATCTGAAGCATCATATATGGACAACATTTATAAATGAATTATCCCAACTCTTAATAAAGAATGAAGACTAAATCTATCAACACCTATTATCATATCAGGATAAACAGAACATAAACAAAGACAACATACACAAGAAGCTAGAGCCGTAATATGTATTTTTGTTCCATTCAAGTCTATGGATTAATTGTCCATCTTTTAGCCCCAGGCCAAGATGATCTCATTACCAAAAAACTGTAGTATTTAAATAGTTTAGGAAAACTAAGAATCCTATCTTCTAAGATAAAAGCGAATCCCAAGATGACCTGGTAATTACAAAAATAGAGGGTAATAAAACCACTCAATATCAAACTATATCTCTTAAGATTAAAAGAGTTTGTTTCTATTTACAAAATGAGCCAAAGAAATGGCTAATAACCCCAGAAATGCTCCATATCATTATGTCTCCACAAGCTGCACGATATCCTGAAAGGAAAAATGAAAATAAATCAATTTAGATATTCATTCAATCAACATTTTCCAATATTTCGAATGAGAACAGACTGGCTACAGAATCTGCTGAATATGTAGCTAGTCTAATTTTAAATAGCAGAAAACCAATTCAATCTATATTAATTAAAAAGAAATCAACAAAATACACAAGTATTTTACCTTTGAACTGAATGTTAAATTTGGCTCATACAACCTCAGAATTAATCACTGCTTTTATACTCTCAGCATTTTTTATAATGATATTTCCAGTTCTCTTTAAATGTTTCCCTTGCCTTTGTGCACTGATCTTGACTTTGTGGTTCTCATTTGTTAACGAGTCAATCTGAGTAGTGAGGTTCTTGATCTTAGCTTGAAGGAGAGGGACGTCTATGTAATATTTGTTTACCCAATGTAGACACACTTCACACCACGGATCTGGAATAGTTGTTTGAGAAAGTGCACGACCACATATCAGAACGTCTTCACTATTGCCTGTGGGTTTCTGATCAAACTTGATACCTGGAAATCCTTGACTATGTTTCAGGTAGGGTGGTAAATTATCTACAAAATTATAATCCTGGGTGAGATCTGGTTTATGGCAAGGAGGGTCTTCTTCTGCCAAGAATCTCTCAATTTTGGAATCAGATCTCTTGTGGATTTCGATCATTTTGATCGAACTCACATGAGAGTTCGATTTATTTTGCAGGTTTCTTGAGATTAACCTACCTACCCTTTTATTTTTAAACCCTATATCCATGTCATCCTTAGATGGTTTGAACGAAGGCCTATTGGCGTTCTTAGCAGAGGTGTTAGGATAGGCATGTTGTTCATGGCCATGTAATTCAAGGTTTGCTGGCTCAGCATCCATTTGCTCAGTCATAGGCTCACAGAGGATGGTCGTAGCACATGATTCTTTAGATGGAGGAACTACTATGTCAGTGGTAGGGCCTGTGGTTTCTTCCAATATGGGCTTATCAACCTCTAGGGTACTAGGTGTAACGAAACCATTTCGGATTAGGAAGGCATCCCAATTATCACTTTGCAACTTTAAATGATGACCTAAAAGTATCTTTATCAGGCTGTGATGAAACAGAATGGAGTTTAAACGCAGTCTCTTATATCTTTTTTCCATCTTATAGAGGCTTCTCAAAAAATAATAGGGCATATTTAACTGAAACCCAATGAAATCCATCAACAAACATATGTGATACAGGAAAACAAGACCAAAGTGACCCTCACATGTCACAAATTGTCTCAGGATTGCTAGCAAACCATGCCATCGAGTTTTCAACAAGGATACAGGCATACCTTTATCACAACAGTTGATTTTTCTAGAGGTGAAGAACAAGCTCCACTGGACCTCCTCGACCTTGGCGTTTTTAAACCACTTATGTCCGCTGACTGGAAGCCCTGTCGCTTGGCTCAAAAATTCCTCTGTGATGTCGACCTGAATACCTCTTACCTTGGCTCGATATACATCAAAAGAAAGGGCAAGTTCCTGAGCGACTTGCAAGTTAATTTGAGCCAGCCTAGACCCTTAAGGTCATCCCTTGAATCATCATATAAGGAGCCATTAGGTTCGATCCTTACAACCGGATCCATGAGGGTTTGGAAGGAAGACAGAAAAAACACAGTGAGTATGGAAGGTTTCTAGGACAGAGAAGACCAGAGTGAAAACTCAGACCCAAAACTCATCAATACCCCAGCGCGTGTGAAAAGAGGTCCTGTAATACAAAATGAGAGGCATTTTGCTAAATGAATGCCAAGAGTGCATGCGAAACCTGAGACTTAGCTCAAAATGATGGGATCATTTTCAAACTGCCACCTCCCATAGGGTACATGCCACGACCAAGCTCATTAAAAATTATCATTGCGCACAAGGTGGAATCGGTTTCTGAAGTTTAGGAGAGGCAAAAATTGTAAACCAAAGTGTAGTGACAAGAATAGGTCCACAAAGATATATATGATAATTTAATTTAAATGGATCCTTGGTGTTTCAAACAACAATTCCAAGAACACTTCACAATCGATGAGCCAGTTTAACACAGTAAACAAGATGAGCTTCATAGCCCAAAAGCCTTTATTAGACAACAAACTGTAGAGATATATTCCTTTCATAAACTTTAGATAAAATGGTAAAACAATCATGAGTTTCAATGATTCGTTCATGCTTTCAGTCATGAACGAAGCACGAAAGAGAAGAAAGGGAAAAAATAGGAATAACCGAAACATCATATTTACAATTCAAAGCTACTTTGGAAAAGCAATAATCCCATGACCACGTGTAGGCAGCTACATAATTATCATTTATCGCTTTCAAAAAGTGAAAACATGTAGGGCTGCCAAATGTGGCAACTTACTGGGCGAAGTAGTTATCTCTGTATCACAGACGAGTTCAGGTTAGAATTATTAGAATGATTTCAGATCAAAGAACAACTGAAAGACATTAAGCATCTCGAAAATCATTATGCGGTCCAGATTCAGACATCTTTTGTCAAAAATGAAATCTGGTGACAGATTTTACAAATGAGGGCCATGATGTTTAAGTTAATGGTTCCAATACTGCTGACAGGGCCACTGCTGCCAACAGGCATCCATAGCCTCGGAAGGGATGTCAATTAACCCACTCTGACGCCTCTATCCTGTCCAAGAAATTTCAATTAAGAATGAAGGATGCTTATGACCAATATCAAAATTTATACCTGAAAATTTTCTTTAACCTGACATCGCTTCGCTGCCAGCGGGCCTGTTCAGTACCCCGACGAAGTTGTCTTGGCATAATGCATGTATTTACCCACTGCCAACAGACCTGTTCAGTATCCCGGTGGGTTTACAAACACTTCCACAACTCTTGATAAATTATTCACAATTTGATATAATTTTAAAGACATTCAGAAGAGCGGGGTGACGCTGAAAATTTCATTTTTTACAAGACTTGTTATTTTCCAGACCTTCAATTTTTGTTTGATAACCTTCATCATGATCTGAAAATAGTTTACAAATGAAACTAATCTTTTGAGGACAGGAAGGCATCCTTGAGTTGATTTCTTAAAAGCAGGGGCAGCTAAAGAGATTATTAATAATAGTCGTGTCTGCTCTCAAATGAAAATTGAAACCAAAAATCAATTCTAAACAAAAAACCATCTTTAACTAGTCTACATTTTTAGGAAAACACAACAGTTGATGCTTCGACAGTCCTTGACAGTTGTTTTAAGATGAATCATTTTGTTCTCCTTTTCTGAACTAAATTGTAATACAGGCATGTTTGACCCTAAAAGCCAATAAACAAACAAAAATAAAAAATAAAAAATAAAAGGAAAAGAAAACGGAAAGCAAAACAAACCAAAATAGAAAAAATATGTACAAAAGGTGTATCTGAGATTTGTCAGGCGAAATACCTTTTGAGAGATTCACCATTCACTGGGAAGGTGTTTGGCTGTCCCTCTAAATTCTGCAGGCGGAAAGAACTGGGACCTAGTTTTTCAGCGATTAAGAAAGGTCCCAGCCACAGGTTTTGGAACTTGGTATGTTCCCCTTTCCCCTCATGAGGTTTATCCCACTTGAGGACAAGATCACCTACCTCGAAATTCTTGTCTGAGGTAGCACTTGAATCAAACCATCTTTTGACAATACGTTGATGCTGATCCAATTTTTGTTTTGCTTGGGCTCTTACCTCTTCTAACTTCAGCAAAGCATTAATCCAACTTTCTAAGGGAGGACAATCTTCTTCCTGAACTTTCTATGATAGTTGTAGAGTGGGAAGAAAATCATGCGGAGGAAGAATTACTTCCCTTCCGTAAACGAGAAAAAAGGGGGAATTACTAACAACATTTTTCAGAGTAACCCTATCAGCCCACATTGCATTGAATAGTGCGTTGTGCCAGTTTTTGTGGTTTTCGAAAACTATCCTCTTGATGATTTTGATCAGGTTTTTGTTTGTCGATTCTGCCAAACCATTTCCTTGGGGGTAATATCTGGTAGAATATTTTAGTTTTATCCCTTTTTCTAAAGCAAAGGCACTCATATTGAAAGATGAAAAATAGGAAGCATTATCGAAAACTAGGCATTCAGGAATACCAAATCGAGTGATGATGTTTGAATTAAGGAAAGATATTACCTGACTGGTGTTTACCACTTTTAATGGCGCAGCCTTAGACCATCTGGTAAAATAGTCTGTCGCTGTAATGATGTATTTATGCTGCTACGAGGAGGTGGGGTTAATTGGGCCAATGATGTCAAGACCCCATTGCTGAAAAGGGAAATCCACCAAGACAGGTTGCAGCGGGAATGCCGCCTTCTGTACTCGTCCAGAAGCCTTTTGGCAGATTACGCATTTGCGACATAATGTATGGGCATCTTTGAATAGTGTGGGCCAATAGTACCCTGCTCTTAATACTTTGTGAGCAATAGTGTCTCCACCGAAGTGCCCACCAGCTTCTCCTATATGCAATTCAAATAACACTTTATCTGCTTCATCTCTTTCCAGACAACGCATAAGGATTTCATAAAAAAATTTACGAAATAATATACCATTCACCAGCTGGAAAGGTGCAGATTTTAGTCTTAACACTCTTCTCTTTTTTGGATCAAGATGACGAGGAGACAAACTGTGTGTTAGATAAAACTTAATGTCATCAAACCAAGAATTAGCATGATCTTGTGCACAATAGATTTGACTTTGATTATGTCGAACTTCAGTTAATACTTCAGTTTGATTTTTCTACTTTTCAACTGAATCAATGACTAATTTACAGAGACCTTGGCCTCTAACAATTTACACAAGGATGATCTCAAGATCATACTATTGTAAGGATGTCATCCAGTTTGCCCGTTTTTCACCCAGTTCTTTTTGTACTAACAAATTTCTGACAGCAGGGTAAGGCACAATGACTTTAATTCTTGATTTTAGTAGATATGATCAAAAATGTTTTATAGCTTTAGAAAAAGCATAAGCCTGTTGATCAACAGCTGGATAATTAATCTCTTCTCCCTTGAAGGATGGCTCATAAAGGAAATGGGAATTTCGTTGTTTTCATCATTCTTTTGGGTTAGCACATCGGCATATGATCCTTCAGAGGAGAACGTGTAAAGAGTGAAATCTTGTGAAAAGTTGGGGCTCATTAGGGATGGAGCCTCCACTATGGATTTTTTGATTGAGTCAAAGGCTTGACTTTCTTGTGGTCCCCAATGGTATTGCACATCCTTTTTTATTAAGTTTTGCAATGGCCTCACCATTTCCGACAAACTCGGGACAAACCTTCTGACAAAATTTATCTGACCTAGAAAAGATTGCATAGATTTTTTGGAAGAGGGGAGAGGAAGTTTTGAAATGACTTGAGTTCTTTCGGGATCAATGATCATCCCTTCATTGGATACTATGAATCCGAGCAACTTGTCTTGTTCCACTGCAAAGACAGATTTTTTTGGATTTAGAGAGATGTCATACTTACGACATCATTGTAAAACAAATTTCAGATGGGCTAAATGATCCCCCTTATTTTTGGAGAAAACAATGACGTCATCGAGATAGACCACTATAGATTGATTGATCAGACTGTGAAAAGCGATATCCATCGCTCTATGGAAAGTGGACCTAGCTTTTAGAAGCCCAAAAGGCATCTTTCTATAGGCATAGGTACCCCATGGAGTACAGAAAGTGGTTTTCAGCTGGTCTGGGAGAGACATGAGGACCTGGTTGTACCCTGAAAAACCATCCAATAGTGACAATCTTTCAGAACTGGATAACTGCTAGAGAATTTGTTCCATCAGAGGAACAGGGTAATTATCTTTGTCAGATGCTCGGTTTAAGTTTCGAAAATCAACACAGAGTCGAATTTTGCCACTTTTCTTCCTCACAGGGACAAGATTAGATACCCATTGTGTGTGTCTTACTGGAAAGATTATCTTTGCATTCAATAGTTTGTTTAGTTCTTTCTTGACCATTGGTTCAAGTTTGGAGTGCATATTTCTCAACTTCTGTTGAAAAGGTTGAGTCTAGGGTTTCATGGGGATGATGTGTTGTATAATGTTAGGGTCAAATGTTTTTAGATCATCATATGTCCAAGCAAAGACATCCTTAAATTCTTTAAACAATTTTATAAAGGTTGATTTCTCTTGCTCGGAACATCCCGTTCCCGAATTGATGCATTGTGGATTATCTTTAGTTCCCAGATTTACTTTTTCATGGGTTAAGGAAGAACTATTCGTTTTAAAATTTACCAATTTTATGAATTTTTCATGCAAATCATAAAACTTTTCTAATCTTACCACAAATTTCAGGATAGAATTTACCAGATCTGATGTTGATTCGGGAGACCTTGGGTCCGATATTACCGTAAAATTGCGGAGGTCTTCGTCGTGGGTGCCTTCATCGATAATCACACCTTGGAAAGTGTCTTCCATGTGTAGGAAATTGATGATATGTTGATCATCATCGAACACTCTCCTATTAGTGATGTTGTCCGGGACTGACGGTCTGAACAACAACTCAATTGAAAATGCATTTGGAGAAAGGCCTTCTATGGGAAAAAGTTTTGAAACAACATTAGCTAACAAGTCATCCTCATAATTATTTAATCTTGGAATGGATTTAATGTTAAATGCGGAAAATTTTTGCATTAGATTCCATACCTTGGCTTGATAACTTTTCAGGTGTGGTGATAAGCAATGAATGGAATTTCTTACCTGTCTAACCACAATTTATGAATTTCCGAATACCATTAAATTCTGTATTTTCAAATCTAGTGCCTTTCTGAGTCCTTGCAGAAGTGCCTCGTATTCAACAATGTTGTTTATGCATTCAAATTTTAATCGGCAAGCGATCAAAGTTTTTTTACCTACTGGGTCAATGAGCACACATCCTACACCAACTCCTTCTTTAGATTTGGATCCATCGAAGTAGAGAGACCATATGTGAGCTTCATCGGCCGTATTAGCCACATTAGGTAGTACTGCTGATTATGTGCATGTCATGAGTTCTGACTGCTATTCTGGGTCAATGATGATAGAAGTTTTTTCCATGAAGTTACTGAAAAAGGTGTTCATTCTCTGCATTTCGGGTGAATTAGCGGAAGTAGTAAATGGTTCATTAGCGTCATTTAAATCGGTCATGGTAAGCTTGAGATAACGCTCACGATTTATCCTAATTCTGTTAGGATTCCCATTCTCTGGCAGTCACAAATGGGACCAGTCTATCACAAAGTAGCCATGCAACTATTCAGACCAATCTCTTCTTAAAAATAAGCCATATACTTCAGGGATGTCAATGACAATGATATCAATAATCTGGTGAACCTTAGGATTAGAGGATAGCCTAACAAGGACATTTTTTAATTCACCTATTACCTTAACACTGGTCCGATCAAGTTGAATAATTTTTAGACTGGAAGGTTGAACTTCAGCATTGATTTTTTTGCAGACAGACTAGGGCATCACATTTGATGATGCGCCATAATCTACCATGCAGTTATGTACATTCCTATTGAAAATTTCATAAGTCAATAAAAAAGGTGGGACATTTTTGCGAGTATTAACAACAGAACTTTGCTAGTTTTTAGTTGTGGTCCCTAGAATTACTTTATTTACATTTGATACACTTTTTACAGCAAGGTCTCTTTTATCCGAGGGTTCTGGTGTTGTTTTAGTAGGGACCTTTTGAGGTGTTTTAGGGTTGATTTCTGCAATTTTCTTATTGTTCAGATTGTTGTTTTGGTTGTTTTCTGCAATGTTCTGAAGCATTTTTTACAGAAGAAAATGAAATTTCAAAAGTTCATAAACAAAAATATTAGCTCTAAATTTCTTTAGGTCTTCAATCAAATCGTATTCTAAACTTGGGGTTGTTGAATTCTGTTTAGTTTCAGTTTGCTTGAACTGTTTTTGAGGCACATTAGTTCCACTTTCAGAAGAGGGTTTATTCTGGGTTTTGCTTCTGGTATTGTAAGTATGGACAGTTTCAAAATTGGCTTGAAAGATGTTGTCAAAAAAATGCCTGAAAATATTGGGAGAGGATTCATCTTCTTCGATTGTTTCTTCTTCAACCACATCTTTAGAAATCTCAGGGGGAACTAAGTTATCATGTGCCTCAAGGATTGTCTGTATAACATATTGTAGGCTTTCGAGGTTCAGGCCTTCAGGATTTAGGTTTGGTCGGTTTGAGGTAAAAGGTTTTCTAAAAGGGGGTTTGTAAGCCCCTTTGCTTGAAGATGCTTCTTCAGCTGATCTCCTTAAGTCTACAACTTGATTTGACAATTTTTGGACAACCTTTTGTAAACTTTCCAGATCATAATTCTCTGATTGAGTTTTGGTTTGGGGAGGTCTAGGAAGAATTTCTATCTTCTTCTTAGAATATGGGGTAATCTCTGCCTCATTACTAAGATTATCTTTCAGGATTAGAATATCTTTCTTGATTTGGCTTGCCTCCTCGAAGGCTTCCAATAACGTTGCCTTCTTAGACATTTTTACCCAAATTGCTATATTTTGGTGTAGGGCTTTGGTGTAATATGCGACAATAAGATTTTCAGCGGGCATTGAATCAACGGGGATTCGATTTTTTAATGTGAGGAACCTTTGATTAAAATATTTTATTTTTTCCTCAGGGTTCATCTTTAAGCTGGAGAGTTCCATGCGTAAGACTTCGAGAGATTTATCATCTCCGAATTTCTCGAGGAAACAAGACTCGAATTTATCCCAAGATACAATGGTGTGGGGTTGTTGGGAAACATACCACGTAGAGGCATTTCCTTCAAACATATAAGGAAAAAGTATGCATACTACATCTTAATGTTCTACGCTTCGGAGTCTAATGGCTAGCATGAATTTTTTTATGTGATCCTCGATGATTTTCTTAGAATCTGAATAAAATTTAGGGAGCCATTTCTCTGTATGTTTAGGTAAAGGGTGTTGGGATCTAGGTATGGCCACAACATCTTGATCGAGCCAGACCCTGGCCACAACATCTTGATCGAGCCAGGGTCTGGCAAGATTGTTCGAATTTTCCATGGGCGTAGGTGGTGTCGAAGGATGAGATGAAGATCTGACTTCCTCTGATGACTCTTCTCCCAAAGAGGAAGGAGATGAAGGAGATGGTGAAGGTGGGATACTAGATCCTCTGGCTGCAGGAGTGAGGATGTGATATGGATCTATAGGGTTTAGGAGTAGACCAGTGCCTTCAAGTTGCTCTCTGATATCAAATAAATCTAGAGGTTGATTCAGTGGCTGACCCGGTTGTATGATACAGGCCAAAGCACCGTGTGTCCTTAGAAGTGACTGTCGAACAATTTCTTGTACGTCGGACCCCGGATGGTTTGGTGTTACTGGCTCAGCGGTAATCTGTGGATTTTCGTTTGAGGTGGTTGTTGTTTGAGAAGTAACATTGTCTTCGGAATGATTTCTTGTTATTATAGAGGAGAGGGTGTGTGGGGGAGGAGTATTGTGACCTCCACGTGCCATCAATCGTATTCAGGCCCTCCTTCTAGCGCCATTTGTTGACGAGCGAAAATGACTGTCCGTCAATTGGAAGAACGAGTCTGGTCCGGGGTTGTCAAAGTAACCCAAGCCATTTGGTATAACTCGTCTTGACGGGTTTAGTGGCTCCGTTGGCCAATCTAAGAATCCTAAAAGAAACCAAAAAGAAACGAAATAGATAACTAATTACTAAATATTACGTATATGTACATAAGTATATAATGTGACTATAATAGGTGTATTTAAGCTAAAGATAGATAACTGTCATTTATATACATTATTTATAGGCTACAAGTTTTAATCGAAACCTGCGTAAATCGATGTGAAAATGACTGCTTTCGAAGAAGCAGATAAAGAAAGAACATACAGATTTTTTTATTTTTTTTTTCTTTTATAAGACTTAAACTAATGAAGAAATTGTTATGAAATGAAAACATACAGATAGTCAAATGCCAAACTTTAAGTTCAAATTTCAGCGATAAACAAATAGCGGAAAAATGAAATCAAGCTAACCTGTTATCAAGCTATTGATATGCACCCAAATATCTATGTGATCTGAAAACATCTAATCACCTTGTCCAGGAGGGAAACCTGCACTAAAACTTTAGTCTGTTCTAAATAAATGCAAAACGATTACATTGGCAATTAGATTTAAATAGTAGATAAGATGATATCAACAGTTATTGTGATCTTATAATGTGCAAGTAATTACACCAAGATAAATCTCACTGTAACAATATTGCATTTAAACATTCAACAGAAATTTAAAGAGAAATCTTATCATTTGAGCTGAATATGTGATCACTCTGCTTTAATATCTGAAGCATCATATATGGACAACATTTAAAAATGAATTATCCCAACTCTTAATAAAGCATGAAGACTAAAGATATCAACACCTATTAACATATCAGGATAAACAAAACTTAAACAAAGACAAGATACACAAGAAGCTAAAGCCATAATATCTATTTCTATTCCATTCAAGTCTGTGGATTAATTGTCCATTTTTCAGCCCCAGGCCAAGATGATCTCATTACCAAAAAACTGTAGTATTTAAAGAGTTTAGGAAAACTAAGAATCCTATCTTCTAAGATAAAATTGAATCCCAAGATGATCTGGTAATTACAAAAATAGAGGATAATAAAACCGCTCAATATCAAACTATATCTCTTAAGATTAAAATAGTTTGTTTCTATTTACAAAATGAGCCAAATAAATGGCTAATAACCCCAGGAATGCTCCATATCATTATGTCTCCACAAGATGCATGATATCCTGAAAGGAAAAATGAAAATAAAGCAATTTAGATATTCATTAAATCAACATTTTCCAGTATTTCGAATGAGAACAGACTGGCTACATAATCTGTTGATTATGTAGCTAGTCTAATTTTAAACAGCAGAAAACCAATTCAATCTATATTAATTAAGAATAAATCAACAAAATCACACAAATATTTTACCTTTGAACTGAATGCTAAATTCGGCTCATACAACCTCAGAATTAATCATTGCTTTTATACTCTCAGCATTTTTTATAATGATATTTCCAGTTCTCTTTAAATGTTTCCCTTGCCTTTGTGCACTGATCCTGACTCTGTGGTTCTCATTTTTTAGCGAGTCAATCTGAGTAGTGAGGGTCTTGATCTTAGCTTGAAGGAGAGGGACGTCTGTGTAATATTTGTTTACCTAATGTAGACACACTTCACACCGCGGATCTGGAATAACTGTTTGAGAAAGTGCACGGCCACATATCAGAACGTCTTCACTGTTGCCTGTGGGTTTATGATCAAACTTGATACCTGGAAATCCTTGACTGTGTTTCAGGTAGAGTGGAAAATTATCTACGAAATTATAAGCCTAGCTGAGATCTGGTTTACGGCAAGGAGGGTCTTCTTCTGCTAAGAATCTCTCGATTTCAGAATCAGAGCTCTCGTGGATTTCGATCATTTTGATCGAACTCACATGAGAGTTTGATTTATTTCATAGGTTTCTTGAGATTAACCTACCTTCCCTTTTATTTTTAAACCCTATATCCATGTCATCCTTAGATGGTTTGAACGAAGGCCTGTTGGCATTCTTAGCAAAGGTGTTAGGATACGCGTGTTGTTCATGGCCATGTAATTCAAGGGTTGTTGGCTCAGCATCCATTTTCTCAGTCATAGGCTCATAGAGGATGGTCGTAGCACAAGCTCATTTAGATGGAGGAACTGCTATGTCAGTGGCATGGCCTGTTGTTTCTTCCAATATGGGATTATCAACCTCCAGGGTACTGGGTGAAACGAAACCATTTCGGATTAGGAAGGCGTCCCAATTATCACTTTGCAACTTTAAATGATGAACTAAAAATATCTTTATCATACCGTGATGAAACAGAATGGAGTTTAAACGTTGTCTCTTATATCGTTTTGCCATCTTATACAGGCTTCTCAAAAAATAATAGAGCATATTTAACTGAAACTCGATGAAATTCATCAACAAACGTATGTGATACAGGAAAACAAGACCAAAGTGACCCTCGCATGTCACGAATTGTCTTAGGATTCTTAGCAAACCATGCCACCGAGTTTTCAACAAGGATACAGGCATACCTTTATCACAACAGTTGATTTTTCTAGAGGTGAAGAACAAGCTCCACGGGACCTCCTCGACCTTGGTGTTTTTAAACCACTTTTGTACGCTGACTGGAAGCCCTGTCACTTGGCTCAAAAATTTCTCTGTGACCTCGACCTGAATATCTCCTACCTTGGCTCGGTAACCATCAAAATAAAGGTAAAATTCTTGAGCGACTTGCAAGTTAAAACCCTCAAATTTCGCAAGAAATTGGATCCAGCCTAGACCCTTAAGGTCATCCCTTGAATCATCACACAGGAGTAAGGTTTGTGAGCCATTGGGTTCGATCCTTACAACCAGAGCCATGAGGGTTTGGAAGGCAGACAAAAAAAACACAGTGAGTATGGAGGGTTTCTAGGACAGAGAAGACTAGAGTGAAAACTCAGACCCAAAACTCATTAATACCCCAACGCGTGTGAAAAGAGGTCCTGTAATACAAAATGAGAGGCATTTTTCTAAATGAATTCCAAGAGTGCATGCAAAACCCAAGACTTAGCTCGAAATGATGGGTCTGTCATTGTCAGACTGCCACCTCCCATAGGGTACAGGCCATGACCAAGCTCATTAAAAATTATCATTGGGGACAAGGTGGAATCGGTTTCTAAAGTTTAGGAGAGGCAAAAATTGTAAACCAAAGTGTAGTGACAAGAATAGGTCCACAAAGATATATATTATAATTTAATTTTAATGGATCCTTGGTGTTTCAAACAACAATTCCAATCACACTTCACAATTGATGAGCCAGTTTAAAGAAGTAAACAAGATGAGCTTCATAGCCCAAAAGCCTTTATTAGACAACAAACTGTAGAGACATCTTCCTTTCATAAACTTTAGATAAAATGGTAAAACAATCATGAGTTTCAATGCTTCGTTCATGCTTTCAGTCATGAACGAAGCACGAAAGCAAAGAATGAGAAACAATAGGAATAACCGAAACATCATATTTACAATTCAAAGCTACTTTGGAAAAGCAATAATCCCATGACCACATGTAGGCAGCTGCATAATTATCATTTATCGCTTTCAAAAAGTGAAAACATGTAGGGCTACCAACACCACCGAGTTACTAGCTTCAGAGCTTTCATTCAACGAAGAAGATGAAATGGAAGAAGACCTTGCAAGTGAAGAAGGTGAAGAAGATCTTACTGGTGAAGAAGGTGAAGGATCAACATGAGGTTGATGCTCTTGGAAGAAGTTCTTGCAACTGAAGCACTAACTGCATTCAAGATTACCTGAGTGAAAAACAACCACACCGGTAATCCAATCGTGAGAAGGCTTAAAGTAGCAATGTGAGGAGGACCAATGCTTCCATAAGAAGGAAAAATAAAAGGTTCCCCTGGAAAAGGGGTTCCTTCATTGGTCGTTCTGGGAACTAACGCCATTAAAAAAAGAATCCAACCTAGAGTCTGCTAGGGAAAACAAACATCACACACTAAAAATCTAGTAAGCAATCAAGCAAACAAAACCTTCTCACAATAAGCACACTAGTTGGTGATGAAATCCAACGTCGTGGGAACAAAGTAAGAAGGGGCTGGGATAGAGCGGGTGGAAAAATTACATTGACGACCTGCTTAACAGACTTACACCTTGGTGCAAGCTCCCACAAATAATCATGGGTATACCCTCCAAGGAGCCCAAGTGAGTTTGGCCAACGTCGATTCTAGGCACTGTGAATACTTGCCCCTCCACAGTCACCTCGTGTAAAGAACCTAGAGAAATATGCCACTAAGGTTACCAATTACTACAATAATTCTTGGGTAAACAGTCAACAGTCGGATCCACGCATAAAGGCAGGGTATCTAGCCTGAAATCAACTTGAAAGGATTCCACTCATAATTGTGGGTGTACCTTCAAGCGACCCCCATAATACGCACAATCTCTACACCAAGACCAACAAAGTAGGGTGAGTAACTCTGCTAGTCTTAATGCGACCTCGTGATTGAACCTTGTGTGAGAAGGGCTTCCCAGGACAAAATGTAGTAAGTGGATTTAATTCTCCCTATCACAAGATACTATGTTTGTTTGCAGCTTTGGAAAGTTATCTTTCACACCTATTCCAAATCCCTACAACTAATCTAATGTAGGTTTGCTAATCCAAAACGTCTAATCAATTTTTATAAGTGTTTTATTTTAAGGTTGTTGTTACTCAAAAGGAAAATGGCATGGACAATATGGTGTTTTGATCAACTCGAAATTTATGCAAAGAGATGAAGATGCAATCTTTTCATTTCGATGAAAGCTATGTTATGAGAAGGAGAAAACATTTATCATTCCCATATGCACAATGTCGCAAAATTTAAAACTCATCAATATCAATATCTTCAAGAAATGATTCAAAGAGACTGTATACCAATACATGATTCATGGCACCCCCCGGCCATGAGGGGGAACAATTTTCAGAATTTAAGACCAAAAAATGCCAAGAATTATTCAATTTCACTACTTCAAATGCAAGGATGCCCCCAATCTAATATAAAGCAAGAAATCAAATCTTTTTATTTCAAAAATTTCACTAAAAGCAATAATGAACTTTCTTAAAACAAAGAAACCCAAACTAAAAGTTTTCTTTTAAAGCGAACTATTCAGAAGAAATCTGATCTTTCCCTAAACAATTCTAAAGAAAACACATGCTTTGTAATTGAAAGATACTCAAAGCAAGAGACTAATCCTTCAAAACCAAACAAAACCAATGTGGCTAAAAGTAACTCAAAGAATGTCAAGCAGAATGTAAACAGATCAATATAGGCTCCAAAAGCTCAATCCAGCTGATCAAAGAAAAACTGGGTCATCAAAATTTGACAAGACCCAATCCAAAAAGGTTACAAACAAGTTCGCAGCCTAGTAGTAGAGTACAGTGCGAGAATTAGGCATTATCACAAGCTAGACACTGGTAGGGTGTAAGAAGTTCACACTGGATCTAATAGTAGGGTGCGAAAATTAATGGTTTTCGCAGGCTGTAGAGAGGTACAGTGCGAGAATGTCTGTAATCAAAGAAAATTTTGAAAAAGGACAGGGAATATAAGTGAACTTCTAGATCCAGAGAGTCTGGATGGATGTCCCAAAGACTCAGAAACTAGAAAACAAGCAATCAAAGGAAGGGAAGCTAGACTAACTAGAAAACAATCCATTCCCCAGTGGAGTGGCCAATTTTGTTATAGGACAAATCAGTATGTGTGAACACTAACTGATCTCCCTAGATCCACCTAGATCTAGAACAAAACACACCAGAACATGACGCTTTCCTTAAGTTTTAGATATTGAATTTACTAACTAAAGATGGATGGGTGGCATACCATTTGAATGTCTCTTCCTCTCGCCATCGGCATCCTAGCTCCATTCCAATGCTCATACAATGATGAACCTGCAAAAAAAACACAACCATCCAAAGTGATAGCAATAGCATAAACTCAATATAAACCTATGTATGTGATCAAGGAATCATACAATAAAACACAACAATATTTATAGGAAATAATCATATTACTGTATCATATTGAATGTGAAAGAGAGATTACAACCGTGGCCTTGATGTCGTAAGATCCCTTCCAACTATCCTTCATTTCCCACACACTTCCATTCCAAGAATTCTGAGAGCACAGATTTGATAATATTCACAATCTATCTTGACAAAGGCAAAACTCAAAGCTACTCCAACCAAGCTAATAATTCCAAGCCAAATCCAACCTAGCCCTTCTCCATGAGAGCTCCTCTCCTTTTATAAGCTGAAGAGGATAAGGTGAGGAGGTTAGGATGATCCCACTAAATCATGAAAGCGAGTAATATCCAAACCATTCAGATGCCACCTCACCATGGAAGTTTCTCTTTCTAGAAGATTTGAGAAAACGCTCATTTTTCCCACGTGTAAGCATTCTCGCACCCTGCCTATAGAGCAGACTGTGAACCCATCGCAACCTAGATATGAGGCATCCTACAAGAATCAAGTATTCTCACACCCTAGATATAATGCAGCCTGCGAACTTCCTTTGTTATAGGGTTTTTACAAAGGAAAATGCAACTTCTTTTCTTAGGAAAAGTTCTTCTCCCTTCCTTCTTCAAGAACTCAGGCCACTGACCCCTCCGAAGGAAATCGATAGGTTTACATCATTAACAGTCATAGGGATGACGAAAATAATGTGTAACAGTGCCACAAACTAGAACAAATGAGATGCCCAAAGTGGTGGATGTGGACGAAATCCACACACTGGAGTACGAGTAGACCGTAATGCATGTGGAGGAGGAGCAAGAACCCACACAGGAGCCCGAGCAGGCAGAAGAGGATGCCAAACGAACGAAATCTGATGCGTCTAGGGGGAAAGGGCCACAACAAGAAGAACATGCCACGAGTTAGACGCAGTGGGGCCTAGAACTCGAAGAGAAGCAAATAACAGGGCACCAAGACACATCAATAGTCGGGGTATCATCCCCACAAGCGACAACAAGGTGCGAGTAGAAAACAGTGCACAGGGCGTACAACGCACACAGGAAGAACTAGCTGTGGTAATGTCGAAGATCCCCTAAGTTGTAATGGTGGATGAAGAGATGGTAGGAGGATTCAATGGCCTCAAATACTCCGACCATGATGTGTCTAACGCCATAAAGTTCCCAGATTTGGCAACACAGAGCTCTCTGGAGAGCAGAGGAGAAGGCCCATCAGGGACACCATTGTTGGATCCTGGGGAGTTGATATTGGGACTCTTCAACACCAACATAATGAACCTACTAGACATACCGCACTTTGGGTGTGATAAACACATAAATGGATGCGTAAAGCACTTGTTAGCGAGGGTGCACGGAGGCATCTTATGGATGGATAGGCCAGTGTGTTGGCATGTTTACAAGAAGAGCACGCTTGTCATTGATGGCAAGAACAGAAACAACGATGACAAATAGGCAGGCAAGGAAGATTAGCAGAAAAGACAGGCAAGGACAATTAGCAGAAAGGAAGGTATGCAAGAAGAATAGTTGCACAGGGATAATGGTATAGAAAGATCAGAAGAGTAAACTCCATTTCAGAGTTTCGTCGATCGAGACTTGAAGGTGTCGAGAAATTTCACGTCAAGTATGCGAAATCATGAAGTGGCGAAATCACGAGAAGATCTGGGCCGTCAGATCTGGGGTAACTACGAAGGACCAACAACCATTGGATATGGTGAAGCTGCAAGGTGGATAAGACCAAGAGTCATCCAACTCTCCAAAACTGTGAAGGAATCCTGGCCGTGCATCAAGGACAGTCGTGGACTGTTGGATCCAGAGGATGCATGGAAAAAGATCAGAGCACCACAAAGATTCCATTTCAGAGTTTCGCAAGTTGGGAAATCCAAAGGGAAGAGGTTCAAACTCGTGATATGCGAATTCATGAAAAGATCTGGACCGTCAGATCACCAAGAATTATGGACCGTTGATCTTTTCTGGTTTGCTTAATTAAATATTTCAAATGGAAGACTCCAAACCTGTGGGTACACCTATGGTTACTGGATGCAAATTAAGCAAGGATGATGACTCACCTGATGTTGATCAAAGTTCATATAGATCAATGATAGGTAGCCTACTGTACATCACAACATCTCGCCTAGACATAATGCATGTTGTAGGAATGGTAGGAATATTTCGGTCTGCACCTAAACAGAGTCATTTGCAAGATGTCAAAATAATATTCAAGTATTTGAAAGAAATAATGACTTATGGTTTGTGGTATCCCAGAAATCATAATTTTTAGTTAACTGTTTATTCAGATGCAGATTGGGCAAACTGTGTTGATGAGAGAAAAAGCACCAGTGGAGGAGCATTCTTCCTGGGTGACTCATTAGTAGCATGGCTTAGTAAAAAGCAGGGTTCCATTTCTTTATCAACTACAGAGGCAGAGTATATTGTTGTTGCTACCTGTTGCACTCAGGTATTATGGATGATTCAGACACTTGCAGACTTGGAAGTAAAATACGTTGCACCGATCCCAATTCATTGTTACAACACAAGTGCCATTAGTGTGTCTAAGAATCCTGTATTCCACTCCAAGACCAAGCATATACCCATAAAATACCATTTTCTGAGAGAGCAGGTCACCAATTAGGTTGTTCAGGTTCAGTACATTCCAACAACAAAACAAATAGCAGACATCTTTACTAAACCCCTATCTAAGACCCCTTTTGAATATCTCCGACAGAAGTTGGGTGTCATCCCGCCTCACACCTAAGAGAGTCCATCCTGTCAGGGGGAGTTTGTATTGATTGAACATATGATACCTCCTAAACATACTGCAACAGCTTAGGGGGAGCGTGTTTTCTTTGACATTGATGTCAAAGGGGGAGAAAAGGAGTGGTCCGGACTGGATGCTACAATGGGAGGTCCAAACAGATTAGCACAGCCATTCAGGGTTGCCATCAATGCCAAAGGGGGAGATTGTTGGCATGTTTACAAGAAGAGTGCTCTTGTCATTGATGGAAAGAATAAAAACAACGATGAAAAACAGGCAAGCAAGGAAGATCAGCAGAAAAGACAGGCAAGGATAATCAACAGAAAGGCAAGTATGGAAGAAGAACAACTACGCAGGGATAATGGCATGGAAAGATCGGAAGAGTAAAATCCATTTCAGAGTTTCGTCGATCGAGACTTGAAGGTGTTGAGAAATTTCACGTTAAGCATGCGAAATCGCAAAGTGGTGAAATCGCGAGAAGATCTAGGCCGTCAGATCTGGGGTAACTACGAAGGACCAATAGCCGTTGGATATGGTGAAGCTACAAGGCAGATAAGACCAAGAGTCATCCAACTCTCCAAAACTGTGAAGGAATCATGGTTGTGCATTGAGGACAGTCATGGGTCGTTGGATCTAGAGGACACATGGAAAAATATTAGAGCACCAGAAAGACTCCATTTCGGAGTTTCGCAGGTTGGGAAATCCAAAGGGAAGAGGTTCAAACTAGCGATATGCGAATTCACGAAAAGATCTGGACCGTCAGATCACCAAGAATTATGGACTGTTGATCAGGCATAAAGAATGCCTATGAAGTGTCGAAATCACGACAAGATCTGGACCGTTGGGTCTATAGGACACATGGCGAAAGATCGTCACTTCGCTGACTAGAAAGTCAAAGGAACAAGGTTCCCTAACCTCTCGAATTCGCGATATGAAAAATCGCAAAACAATCTTAGACATCATATCGAGGTTTGATATGGACCATTGATCCGACTCCATCTCGGAGTCTCGGCTATCGTGACTTGGAGTGATGAGACCCTTCATCACAGGAATTGTGAGGTGCGAATTCACGATGAGATCTGGACTGTCAATTCACCAAGTGTCTGGACCGTTGATCTAAGCTCAATCTCGGAGTCTCACCTATCATGACTTGGAGTGACGAGAACCTCTATCTAAGGAAGAGTGATATGCGAGATCATGAAAAGATCAGGATCGTCGAATCACCAAAAGCTTGGACCGTTGATCTAAGCTCCATCTCGGAGTCTCGCCTATCGCGACTTGGAGTGACAAGAACCTCCATCTAAGGAACTGCGAGATGCGAATTCACGATGAGATATGGACCGTCGATTCATCGAGATCATGGACCATCGATCAGGGTCGATGAAGGTCATAAGTTCGTGAAAATATCGAAAAGGTGAAATGGCGCAGCCTGTGGTCACCGCCTGTGGTCACCTGGAGGGAAGAGCTAGTGCCGACAAGCTCCTTTTTCGAAGTTTCGGGGATCAGGACATGGAGTGTAACAAATCTTTACCACGGGGATCTCGAAATGCCGAAGTGCGAAACAGCTAAATAACTACAATACCCTTCAGAGTCAATCCAATGGTGCAAGTGAATTTGAGCATAATCGGAGGGCTAATATTGCTCCTCGCAGTGTAACTACTAGAAACCATTGATAGTCTCTACCAGAGAATTCGAAGAGACCTCTGTGTGATCGCCAGAGGAGCTGAAGAGTCTCCAAGCTTCGTCCAGTGAAGGAAGATGATTCTTAGAGGGATTGACAGGTGTATGAGTGTTGAAGTCTGTAACTGACACATAAAGGATAAGCTCGACTGTGCTAAAGAAGACGAAGACTCCCAACTACCATAGAGGATGAGGAATCTCAGCATAACACCGAGTGATGCTAGATGCGTGGGTAGAACCACCAGAGAAGCTGAAGAGTTGCGATGATGATCAGGCAGAGTACTCAAGATGTGGATGAGATTGGCGCAGTGTGAGTATGCAGAGGCATTGCACACATTGCATGGACAAGGGGTACAGAATGCACAAGTACACAGTACAGAGAATAGATGGGGTTGTTGTTGTTGAGAGAGATACAGGCATCTTGAGGGATGAAGAGTACAGCAGCTGAAATATAGAGCAGAGGAATGGTGGATCAAATGGAGATGGCACAAAGTGCGTAACGTGAGAATAACATAAAGCGTAGAGGAGTGTGAAGAAGACACTGATGTAGATAGAACAGCGCAGTGTAGCAGAACAATGATAAGTCTAGTAAGCCAATGATAAATATTGTATCACCGTGATAAGTTTCATTAGCAAAGATTTATATTTCAGGGTGGAAGGGAGGTGCTAGGGAGGACTGTTGTCCTCAGAGGTTCAAGTGGGTGCTTGAACATAGGGAGTTGTAGCTTCCATCTAGTTGCAGCCAGAAAAACTAGGGTGGCAGGGTGGTGCAAGGGAGAATAATTGTTCTTTGTTTTACAGGTTGGTGCCTATATGATTGGAAGTTGGTGCTTCCATCCAATTGGTGCTAGAACAATTGGGGAGTTGGTGTTTCCCTCTAGTTGGTGTTAGAGAAACCAGGGAGTTGGTGCTTCCTTCTAGTTGGTGCTAGAGAAACCAGAGAGTTGGTGCTCTCAACAAGTTGTAGCTTGCTAAACAGAGGTTGCAGCCTCATTATGAGTTGGTGCTCATATGTATGATATTGTAAAGAATGTAAAGATTGCTTATCATATAAAGAAAAAAAGGTTTTTACCCTTTATGGGTTTCATCAGGAAATATCTGTCTCTGTGTATCTCATGTGTGTGACTGATGCTGAATATGCTATTGCTTACTTCCCTGCACTATTGTGAGTGTCATTAAGTGTTTCTGCAAAGAGTTTAAAATAAGTATAATTGTTTAAGCACGGTAACAACTGATTCACCCCCCCCCCCGCTTAGTTGTCCAACACAGTGCCTATCAATGTCGATCTCATCGCAACAATTACATGGCTACCCAGAGATGGGGAGAAGCAATAACAATACCTAGAAGACAAAACTAAGGTGAAATCCATCTCAGATGAGATTAGAGAAAAGTATGGTGCATAGAGGGGTAACAGGGGTATCAAGATCATCGAAATCAATGATCCTATGACATGATTTTCAACACGACTGTTGGGTTGCAAACTAATGTGCAAGTGCATAAAGGAAGAAGTACCCACAGGAGCAGTAGCAACTACAGTGCAATGCATGAAGGGGAGCTCGATGAGATGGGCCCCTTACCTACTAAAATCATTCCTTGAATATTGTAAGGAAGCACAAGACTAGGGATCTGAGTTCCATTATTTGTGGTTACTCATCCTTATTTCACTTATGGGATGGCAGAAACCTACATACACTCTGTTCCTATGAAGGCTAGGAAAATGCAGTGCAAAGCGCTTCACATCCCTTCGCAGTACAACTAATCCCAATAAGAAAAAACTTAACAACGACCTATTCACGATATACCTAACAGAGATCCAAAATAGAGTCACAGACACATGGAGGATTCCCATAGAAACTGTCCAAGAGTTTGGGCAGATAGCGAACTCCCAGGCATCACGCCATAGTATGTGGCTACAAGCAAAGAGGGATATAGCCAAGGAGTGGTTGCAGCTGAAGTACTCTGTAAAAATGCAGGATATTTAGATGGAGGTCCAGGAATGGCCTGATGTGTGGAGAATACCAAAAATCCCAAGGACGGTGCCAAGAGCACAAAAAAGGATGCAAGACAGAATAGTCCCTGTCCAGTAGACAGGCACAAACGGCGCAAGCAAAAATAAAAATATGGCACAGGGCCAAGAAGGGGGCAGTAGTACCATTTAGAAGAAAACCAAAATGAAGAAGAAATCCCAACATGGTTCTACACAGGGACCACCGCACATAGAGCCGACAACAAGAGGAACAACAGAACAAGTGCAGATGGAGACACAAGAAATATCGATGGAAGAAGGAGAAGGGCATGACATAGGCATGGATACACAAATGCCAGAAGAATCTGAGCCATCAAAGGCCCAAAGGAAGAGAATAGGGGAGAAAGAAAGGGGCTCCAGAAATAAGGTCAAGGCCCACAAGAAACCCATGGAGACATCATTTATGATAGACGATGTGGAGTTGATAGACGTGATAGTGGAAGATCGACCGTCCGAGGTGTGGGGAAACGCCTAAAATCACAGAGCTTCAATTTTGGAGAAAATACAAGAGGTGAAAACTATGTTGGAGTAGTTGAAGGTCAGGAATAGAAACAACAACAGAATACAACAACGCCAACTAAAGAAGGGGCACCGATGGGAGAGACTATTCATATCCCAACGCAGGGGAGTGTAAAACTTCAGATTACTACCGAAATTTTGTTTATAGATGAGGAGATAGTGCAGCGGCCCTTGAAGGAAATTGAGATGTTGGACTTAGCCTTGCCTAAGATTCCAACCAAAGCATTGTACAAATTACAAATGAGCATCGTGAAAAAGATTTAGTCTAGAGAAAGGTCTAAAGAAACAAACTTAAAATTGGCACAGGAAGACAACACCACACTAAAGGAGGAACTTAGAGGGCAGGAGAAAAATATGGCACAACTGAAGGTGGATGAAATGGAAAACCAGATCCACACAGTATTCGAAGCCATCTTAGATAACGAAGGAGTACAGGGAGTGTCAACGAAAGATAAAATGCAGAAGATAGCGCAGACGCTACAACACTACAAGTACCATATCAAATAACTGGAGGAATGTGCAGTTCCCACAACTCCTCCAGAAATTAGAGAGGAAAGAGAGTAGGATGTGACATCTTCTTCATAAAATATCACACAGAACATACACAGGATGACATAACTGCTGGAGAAGAGTGCCTAGATATGGACACAACTTCTAGAGTATGGGAGCTTACAAGAGCTGCAGGGGAAGGAGGAAAAAATACATGTAGCCATAACATACATAAAATAGTGACAGAAAATGATGTCACTGCCAGAAAATATCAAGACTGTCTCAAAGATGAAGAATTTACAGGCAGAGGAAAAGGCAGTACAAGCACAAAAGATGGTGCGACAGGCTCAGTTGGAGCCCCTACAAGAAAAGGCAGAGTTTTTGGTCATTGAGATTGATGCATCGAAACTGAATGTAGAGTACAAAGGCGTGGAAGGAGGAGAGTTGCTACAAAACCTAGTCATCGCGCATCTCATGGAAGATATGGTCGAAAGGAGCAGTCTGGCTCAGGCACAGTACCAGAGAATCACTTAAATGTATGACATCCTGGTACAAGCAGTGAAAGATGTTGGAGTTAGGTAGTGACTCGGGATGAGTCACAATGTCAGCATTGGGGGCCTGTTGGGCACATGCCAATTTTGGAGAAAATCACGACGTGGGAGAAATACAGCTGGCAAGAAAAACAACACGTGGAAAGCAAACATGCATGCAGAGGAGGAAAACATGTGAGGTGCACATGCAAGAATACCTAACCATGTTAGGGTTAGGGTTTTGGTAAGAGGAAGTAATGGTTGGTAAGCCAAAAACATGTATAAATAGGTACCTAGGAGGTCTAGGTCGCGTGGTTGTGGTTTTTATTATTGGTATTGTTCGAAGACTATTACTAGTTTTGGTTTGGGTTTTTTGTTGTGGTTCGAATGTCTGTAAAATCTGATCTCATCTTGTAAGTTGTTGAGATGAGGAGAGGAAATAAGGTAGATCTTGAGTGTTGGATCACAGGCCGAGGAGCCTGGTGTGATCTAGTCCGCCTCATTGTAGATCTCGACCCATTTGATGGAGAATTGTAATGCGCGTGACGTTGTAGTTTTGGAAACACCATAATAAAAGAACAAACTAGCCAAATCTTTGTGGACGTAGCCCAAGAGGGAGTGAACCATGATAGATCATGTTTTATGTGATTGAATATTGTGTATTTCCTTTACTGTCAATGATTAGATGTTAGACAAACACATGAATGACTTAGTTAGATCTGATATTTTACATGCATGAATAAGAATGGCAGAATATTCCATATAAGCTGAAGGTTAGAGTAAACAAATGAGGATCATAGAGTGTGATCCTAGATCCCCACTCATTCCTAGGATGTAAGCACCTGAGCCTTGCAGCCATCGATAAGAACTATCTCGGGTGAGATTGCACAGTGCATTCTATGCGTTGTGTTGCCTTCTGGTTTACCAGGAGGGCCGATAGTTTTAGGGGGTTTTGTTGGAAACTATAGTAGATCTGAACCTGGGTCAGCCCAAGAATGGTACTTAGAGGAAATAAAAAACCAACACTCATACTTGGATGTAGCTCTGGATTTGAACTTGTGACTTCTTATAAGGAAAGACATATTCTTAACCATTAGACCCACTCAGGTTTATATATTACTTAAGGTGGACATTGAAATATTATATTTATGATAGTCATTAAAATATGTTTTTGTTATTAATATTTTTTTTAAATACCACATGTCAGTTT
>JZKD02S1678422.1:765505-803411 GCA_000966675.3 Picea glauca | reverse complement strand
TGAGATATTTTTTTTGTTATTAATAATTTTTTAAATGCCACATGCCAACTCCATGTTGAGAAGAGAAGGAATTACACATCTCCCTGGTACAGAAAGCAACTTGATATGTGCTTTAAAACTTTAACACATGATTAACAATTAACTATTTTTTCATAGTTGTTCTCGAGGGCATACTTTAGTTTTTCATTAATTGGCTCATGACTAAATCCATTTAACTATATGCGATAAGAAAATGTAACCATAATTAATGACATATATTAAGCTAGTGCAAAATCAGCTAACTACTATTGTTCATGGATTACTTATAATACATGAGACTACACTAAGAAACTTATGAATCAACCTCTAATTGTGTGAACTTTCCTAATTATTTCATATAGTTTTAATTCATGTTTGTATTTAAGATAAGATATGTTTATTAATGTGCAACAAATGATCACCAAAGTAGGTCAATGGGACTAAAAGAGCACTTCATAGAAAAAGTACAATGTAGGAGTGTAAAGGTAGCAACTAGATTGATTCCAAAAACTAATCAAAGCAAATAACTAAAGGATAAAAAATTATTCAACTAACTAATTAGAAACTACATTATTATTTTATATTGATTATGTAGAAGTTAAATAGATAATTGAACTAGTTATTTATTGTTTATTACCTTTGCAGGCATTTGTTCGCGTGTTTGAGGATCCACTCCTTGTGATAGTTTCTCATGGGAGATATTGCATGCCTCTTTATATGCATCAAGTATGTTTTTTTATACGGATTATTTTTGGAACAAAATGAAAGAAGAGATATTACAATGAAATACACATAAAAATTGCCAGAAACTGAGAAATACAACAATACATGATTTATATTAATGAAAGAAATGTATAGAGACTATAAAAATACAGAGTGCAAGACTCGCTAGAATGGTAGCAACTTTATCTCTGAGAAGATATGTGACAGCTACGCTCATTCGCAAGAAGATCATTACAATGAGGCTCTGAAGGCCTTTTTATGATAAACATGAATGCCAAAACCCTAGACATCCAAAAACCTAACCTTAGGATATGAAGCGCCAAAAATTATGTGGGCCCCATTGGAGTAAGTTAATACATTAACTTCCCGTGGTCGTAAATTTTGCATATGATCTCTGTTTTAGGCGTGTGATAGCCCGTTGGAAATGTCTTTTCGAGAAATTCACATTATTTTGTCAAACACTAATTCCATCTAAAGTTTGACTGTGGAAAGCCAAGAAAACACTATTTAGAGCCCTAAAATGAACCTAGAAGTACATAAAGATTTACTGACATGAAAACTTCCAAAATAAGCCAGTTGGAATAGGTAGGCAGAAACCAATATCCACCTGGATGTTATGTAGGGCTTCAGGGTAGCCCCGTAAGTGCAGAACCCACAATTACAAAGAAATGTCCCGATTACAGAGAAATGTGTTGAATTGAAAATTGTCCAAATGAGCCAGTTGGAATTTGGAGCAGGTGGGTGGCCACCAATATCCACCTGGATCAATCCTCCCCCCCTTAGGAAGCAATGGTATACATTGCATTGAGTTCTCAGGGAAGAGGGGAAAGTGTTTTCTGAATCTGAATCTTGGTGAGTTGCGTGCCTTGTTGGAGAAGTGGCATTGCTTGGTCTGTGGAAGGCTGTCACGAACCTGTTGTTGGAGGGGTTGAATCTATTCCACCAACCTATTGTCTCTGGGCTTGATGAGGCAGTGTGTAGTTATCATTGTAGGTGAAGAAAAAATATTTGTTTTCTCTTATGCAATCTACTTCTGCTAGATAGAAGGTGTTGAGGCTATAGTGGTTGTAGTGGCCTCATGTGGATCCTTTGAACAGATTATTAAGAGGATGAATTTTTCAGTATGAGAGATTACCTTGTGGCACTATTTTGATGGAACAATAGTTGGAACTACCTCTGGTATCGTGTAGAGATGACCCCCAGAGTAATAATGACACTACGAGGTTGAGACTCATAAACAACATGACGTTTCCACATATATGGTTAGCCCAAAACAACATCACATACATCAAGAGGAGCAACATCACACACTACCTCATCCTTGAAGGGATGGATGCCATAGGATAGGTGGCACTTCTAGATGACATGGAGATCACATCCCTGGTGAAGCCACCCGATGTTGTATGGTTGTGGGTGTGGTGTATGTTAATAACCCCAACTGTTTGAAGACCTCAACTGAGATGAAGTTCTTCTAGCTGTCACTAACAACAATTAAATGCAACAGCATCCCCTTCACCCACATATGTGAATGGAAGAGGTGCTCCCCCTCTTCAGGATCTATTGGTTCTTCTAGTTGAATTGTTGCGGTTGCGACAGTAGAAATGGGGTTTGAGTCAATGATTTGTCTATTTTCAATATTTTCTGGATCAGATTCTGAATCAAGGTTTGATTCCTTGTCTTTGAAATCGGCCACCAATGACTGTTTCGAGCAACATTCATCAGTGTTGTGCCAGGGGCTTTGTGGAAGTCGCACCACTTCCCAGTGTCATTCTTTGTCTTTCCTTTACCCTTCTTTTCTTGTGTCTTGGACTGGTTGTAGGGAGGATGTTGGTAAGGGCCATCTTTACCATGCTTTGGTTGTTACAGATGTGTAGACCCTAACTCCCATTTTTTATAATGCCTAAATTTCTACTCAATTTTGACAGCATATCGATAGGAAACTCCCAATAATGAGATGTTTAGGAAATTCATTTCAGTTTGGATGTACCTATGCAGAGCCCCACGGTATTTCAAAACTAGATGTCGCTTGGAGTCTTTGATACCCATCTTGGTGCGCAAGGTATGGAAAGTATTTTTGAACTCGGACATTGTTTGGCTCTTCTCTTGCCGTAGTGCGGTCCAACTCATGTACTGGTCTTCATAGTTATCAACAGGGTAGTATTGTTCCTTGACTACATCCAAAAAAAAATCCCAAGTGGGCTCAGCCCCATATATCCCAGATTCCTCCATGGAACCTTGCTCCTAGTAATTTTCCCACCAATATTTAACATGGGGGAGAGCCTTGAGGAGTGCGAAGGTGATCTTTTCCCTGTTGGAAAATATGTGAACAGAGAAATAACCTTCTAGCAGATTCAACCATTTTTCTAAGGCATCTGCATATATCTGGCCTTCAAATATGGGAATATCAAAATTAACTTGTACCTTGAAGGGAGAGGTTCCTCCAAAGTGGTCTCTTGATGAAGATGCACCTGTTTCTATCGACAGGAGTTGAAGGATGTGGGAAAATTTCTCCATCATTTCGTCCCTCTATCGTGCGAGAGCTTGCTCAAGATACAGGTTAATAGAATCTTTTTATCTGTCGTTTTTATTTTATTCCTCCATAGAGGATTTCTTGGGCATGCGAGAGTGATTCTCCTCAAGAGAGACAAGCTCGAGACCCAACTTTCTATACTCAGACCTCATCGGGCACATGCACTGAAAAACGATCAAGAACAACCTTCTCTGATACCACTGATCCAGATTATTTTCGAAACGAAATGAAAGCATAGAAATTACAATTAAATACACATAAAAATGCCAAAAACAGAGAAACACAACAATACATGATTTCTATTAATGAAATAAATGTACAGAGACTGTAAAAATACAGAGTGCAAGACTTGCTAGAATGGTGGAAGCTTTATCTTTGAGAAGAGATGTGACGGCTACGCTCATTCGCAAGAAGATCATTACAATGAGGCTTTGAAGGCATTTTTATGATAAACATGAATTCCAAAACCATAGACATCCAAAAACCTAACCCTCAGGAGATGAAGTGCCCAAATTCATGTGGGCCCCGTTGGGGTAAGTTAGTACATTAACTTCACGGGGTCATACCTTTTGCATGCGATATTCGTTTTAGGTGTGTGATAGCCCGTTGGAAAGGTATTTTCAAGAACTACACAATATGCCATCAACATATAATTCTATGTATAGTTTGACTGTGGCAAGCCAAGAAAACATTTTTTAGAGCCCGAAAACGACCCTATAAGTACATAAAGATGTATTGACATGAAAACTTCCAAAATTAGCCAGTTGGAATAGGTGGGAAGACACCAATATCCACATGGATGTTTTGTAGGTCTTCAGGACAGCTCTATAAATGCAGAACCCATAATTATAAAGAAATGTCCCCATTACAGAGAAACATGTTGAATTGAAAACTGTCTAGATGAGCCAGTTGTAGTTTGGAACAGGTGGGTGGCCACCAATATCCACCTGGATCATTTTTATAGATATCTTTATTAATACATGTTGGTTTGTTTTTATTTATTATTTCTAGTTGAGAGAGACTATTGATTGTCTCCCTAAATTTGTTTAGAACCATAGAAAATAAAAACAATTATGAAAGTAAATGGAAAGACCTAATGAAATTTTAAAATGTTAAGGACAAGAAGCATGAGTGAGGAAAAATAAAAGAAATTAAAATATATTTCACTTGATGTGCCTCCTCCTCCTCATAGTGTCTGCCATTCTCTTGAAATCCCATTTGTCACTAAATCTTGTGTTTAGGAATCTTTCATGAAGATGCCACAACACATTTTTCTTATTTTAATTACTTATCTCACTCCAATGTTTGTGGTATAATTTTGGTCACTCCCTGCTGATAGCATGATCAATTATTTATCAATAGAAAATTATATCAAGGTCAATCCATGAAGATGGGAAATGCTTTTTGGTAAGGTGGGGTGAGGAAAATGGTTTTTCCAAACCCTTGATTGATGTATTTGTAAGCACTCAATAAAGTTATTAAGAACTTGATCAAATGATTTAGTAAGTCCTTGATCAAGGGCTTTCGATAGACGCAACAAACCCTCTATCGAGGTGTCATGTTGGGTTAAGAAAAATTTTGATCAACCTATAATGCTCCATTAAGCTTGATTTTGTTTTTTATAAAAGTAGTGAGTAGAGCCATGAAGTGAATTTCTTTGTTATTTTTCCAACTACAACCCCTTGAATGAGTTATTGCATAAACCCATAAAGACCTCAATCAAGGGTTTAATTAACCCTTAATCGGGGTATTTGAAAATCATCCTTAATCCTCTGACCAAGATATTTTAAAATCCCTCGATCGAGGGTTTAAAATCCATAAATCTAGCCCCCTTACTACAATATTTTCTACAATTGCAACTTTTGTAGCTTGAAACCCCTTTATCTCTTTCATATTAGGTGGAAAAGTTGATGCTAGTGGATTTTCTAGTGAATCATATATCCAATGGAATATCATTTTCACACTTTCATTTTCATGCTATATTTTAAATTTATTTTCTTTTAAAACTTATACTAAAATTGTTTTTCCATAGTTCCAAAGGAATTCAGAGAAAAACTAGTAACATAAAAAATACACAACCAAAAATTTATAAAAATATGTGGGATCCCCGTTAAAAATACACAATCAAAAATTTATAAAAAACATGCGGGATCCATGTTGATCTGGATTGGATCATTATATTATATTTCATCCATCTCAGTACTTTTTGGGTGGAAAAATTGAAGGAATCAACTTGTAGGGCCATTTTGGCGATGGACCAAATTTGGAAATTTGGGTCCAAAAAACCATCTGAAATCTTTCAAAGCCATTTTGAGGAATCAAATGACACTTTTTTGTGGTACAAACCTTACTATGAAGAAATATTATATATTCTATACACCGAGACCTTTTGAACGGTGCAAGAATCGCCTCAATGAGAGTTCATATGTGAAAGTTATGCCTCCCGCAAGTTTACCTACTACATTGATCACCATGGTGCAAGTGGATTCCACGTCAGCCCCCATTACTTAAACATGTGTGGCTAGCCACATAGGGGATTTTATAGAACATTCTAGAAGGCCCAAACCTAATCACTAATTGAGGTTTGAGGAAGTCAATACCCTAACTCTAGACAGATATCGAGCTATGTTAAATATTGGGTTGCTAGGAGGAGAAGGGGTTCCATTCTATGTTATTGTGTTGTGTTCCATAACATAGTAGAACAAGTGCGAGTGGGAAATTAGAGAGCATAACAAAGGGGGTTAATGTTTTGTAGTATCCTAACAAGCCATAGGGCTCAGGTAACTCCATAGAGAGTGCCTTCTCCTTTGTACTTGCATTATTTCCATACTAGAGAAAATACAACAGACAACCTCACCTTCTAGCTGGATTTTCTCCTGTAAGGGATTCCGAGAGAAAATCTTTGTGTTATTTTGTGGATAGTGTGCAATTTTATTTTATTGTTCTCTATTTTATGCATTTTATTTATTTCATGCATAAGAAGAAAATCAGTAACTAAATATTTTGGAATCTAAAGGAGTTTTAACCTTCATAGTGTAGATTTCAATTTTTATTTATCAAATCTGTTATGACAAATTGTTCCATTGGAATATCCATAGCAATTTAGAGATCATATTGATATTATAGCAGGTTTTTTTTGGGTATTTGTGGGAAGTTTCGGGATCCAAGAATCGACTTAAAGAGAAGTTGCAAAAACCCTAGCCATGGAAGACGAGTCTATTCATAACAACCCTCAAGATCCAGTAGAAGAGAGGTTTAAGAGGATGGAAGCATAGGTCGTCGATATCACCTGCAATATGAACCTCCTCATGATGGCTCTAGAAAGAAAGCTAAGACCGTTCGACAATGATGATGAAGTCGGGAGATCAGGAAGACCCAAAAAAGGAGTCACGAAAAGAACACAAGAAATAGTAGTTGAGTTTGAGTGTCATTAAACCTTCACAATCCCTATTCTATATGGAAGTGAAAGTGGACATAAATCCATACCAAGGTGAGATCAATGCATTATAATTGAATCATTGGTTGCAGAAACTAGAAGTTTATTTTAGCATTCACCATATAGATGAAGAGCAAAATATTTCATTTGCTAGATTAAAGTTAGAGGGCCATGCTTTAACTTGGTGGGAAATCCATACAAAAACACTTAGGCTAGAGGGTGATCAACTAGTAATAAGGTGGGAGGACTTGAAAACCACCATGAAGTCCCAATTCTACCCTATTGGGAATGTAGAGAACCAATGGGTCTGGTGGAACTACTTCAAGTAGAAGCAATGGCAGAGTGTATAGGAACACACCACTGAGTTCAGAAAGATGGTCATCATGTTGGGTATCTCTCCCAAGTAATAGATGTACTCCTCAAGTATCTAGGGGTTCTACATAGTCATCTGCTAAATAAAGTGATGCTTTTCAAGCCAAGGATAGTGGATGAGGCATTAGTACAGGGACAATATTTGGAAAACATAAGCCACACGAAAGGGGAACCAAGTGGTTCCAAGAAAAAAGAACTCTAGGAAGATTCCAAGGAGGGGAAGAAGAAGAGGAAAGAGGGAAAATATAAGAATACAATAGCCCCTACACATAAATTCAAATATCCCAACAACCATTGCAATCATTGCAACATTGATTTCCACATTGAGGAAAAGTGCTAGAAACTACATCCAGAGTTGAACTCGAAGAACTGCAAGAAGGATAGAAAGAAAAAAAACCTTATAGCCACAGATTCGAGCAATCAAGTTGAAAGTAGATTTGATGTGGATGAAAATATTATTTGCATGTCTATGTAGAAGGAGGTGAATCTGAGTATCCTTCATCACTAGGGAGAGAAGGAGATGACAAAACTCTTCCACATCAAGACTTAGATCAAGAAGACCAATATAGATGCTTTGTTCGACTCTGGTTCATACATTAACTTCATAGCAATGAATCTAGTTTAAAATATTGGATTGGAGGCTAATGATCATCCTAGCCCCTATCCATTAGGTTGGGTAAACAAGGATGCAGAGATGAAGGTAACAAAGTAGTGAAAGATTAAATTTGTTGTAAGTATTTATTTTATAAATGAAGTAGAATTGGACATAGTACCACTAGATGTATGCAGAGTAGCATTTTCAAGCCTATACATATATATGAGGGATGATATCTTCATGTAGAGATCCAACCAGTACCACCTCATCAAGGACATGAAATCCTTCATCATCAATGCACACAAAGGAAAATAAAAAATTTCATTGGCAAGTGCTAATCAAGCTAAGAAATTGATCAGTTCTAGAAAGAAATGTGTTTTACTTTTACTAAGGGAAAATCAATCTGGTGAAGAGTCATTAAAAGTAAATACATCCTTGGAAGGGTGTACTAAGGAGCAAAAACATGAATTGGAAGACTTGTTAAACGCATACATGGGAGTGTTCCAGGATCCTAAAGGGGTACCACCTAAGAGGGAAGTGGAGCACGAAATCCAATTATTTCCAAACTCCTCTTTGTTGACTATTAGTTTGTATAAAGAACATGTTATAGAAGAAAAGGAAGTAAAGAAGCAGTTGCAAAAATTGTTGGAGCGGGGTACGATTCAACCATGTACCTCACCTTTTGGGTCACCCATCATAATTGTTCCCAAGAAAGATGGGACTTGGATAATGTGTATCGATTATAGGGCATTGAAAAATATTACACCAAATAATCAATACCCTCTACCCAGGATTGATGATCTGTTGGACCAGCTGCAGCATGCCAAGTACTTCACCAAGTTGGATCTCAAATCGGGATACCACCATGTACATGTCAAGGAAGACGACACCTAGAATATTTCCTTCAAGACAAGGCAAGGTTTGTATGAGTGGTTGGTTATGCCATTTGGTTTATGCAATGCAACAACTACATTTATGAGACTAATGAATTATGTTTTACGCCCTTATCTAGATTCATTTGTTATTTTCTATTTGGATGATATATTGGTTTCTAGTGATACCTATGAGGAGCACATATAACATCTTATGTAGGTGTTAGAGACCTTGAAGAAGCACCATTTGTTGGAAAATAGAAAGAAATGTGAGTTTTCTTAGCAGTATTTGGTGTATCTAGGGTATGTGATCGGTGGAGGTGAGCTCAAGATAGATCCCACCAAAATGGAGGCCATCATGAAATGGCCATTTCCTTCAAATTGCACATAAGTTAAGAGTTTTGTTGGGGTAGCACAATACTTCAGAAATTTCATAGCTTCATTTTTAGCAATAGTTGTGCCACTCCACACCATAACAGTGAGTGATAAGAGTTTCCAATGGGGAAAGAAACAACAAAATTCATTTGATGAGATGAAAAGAAATATCATTCAAGCACCAGTTCTCATGCTACCAAACTTGAAGAATCCCTTCGAAGTGGAGACATATGGAAGTGGGTATGCCATAGGAGAAATCTTGATGTAAGGAGGAAGGCATGTCTGCCATCATTCTAAAGTATTTCATGGGGTGGTTCTCAACTACCCTACCTACGATAAGGAGTTCTATGCCTTGGTACAAGCTGTCAAAACGTGGAAGCATTGGTTGATGGGCAAGGAGACAATCATCCACACAGATCACCAACCACTCTAGTATTTGCAGGCCCATAGTAAGTTACAACAAACCAAGCACTACAAATGGATTGGGTTCTTATAGCTATTTCATTTGGCCATAAAGTATAATAAGAGTAGCATAAACAAGTTGGAAAACATGCTTTTGTTGATTAAAAATTTGGTCACCTCAATTTCCCACTCTTTGGAATAATAAAAAAAATTGATATCAAAAGAAGGAAATTTTGAAAGATCATCAGCTCATGGTGTATCCTTCAGTATCAAATTCGTGATTCATTTTAAGGATTCAAAATTCGAGTCTTTATGCTCAAGATATTCATGTTTTTGTCCAACTGCCCAATATTCCATGAGGAGCACTTTTTCCATGTACAACACAATTGATTTTCCTTTTGGTACTAATTTTCCTCTCTTGCGCTTAATCTCAAGAATATTTTTAGTCTTGGGAATATTTTATTCATTTCATATTCTCGTTCCAAGCCTTAATTTCTCATCCACACTAATCCACACTTAGTCTCATCCCCATCTTTTTTCTCCCTTGTCCTAATCTCCCTTAGTTCCTTTATTTTTCTAAGTATTATTTAAGTTTTATTTTATCCCTCCCCATGGGATCTCATGCCCCTCTCATTCCCTCGCCCCCTACATATGAATATGATCTTCACTACACTCCCTCTCCTCACTCTCCCATACTTAACATTTTTTTCTATCCCCTTCCCCCTCTCTCCACTCTACCCCCCACACCCGTCCAACCGATCCACTTCCTTTACTTAGTTTATTTCTTATCCCCTTTCCCCTCCTTATCACTCCACACCCTTCGGAATAATCCATCCACTTTACTTAGCTTATTTCCATAGCCCCTTCTCCTCTAAACTCTCCTCCATGCACCCAAAACTGATACATCTCCTATACTTAAACTAATTTCCCTATCTCCTCACTTCACCCCTCTCCCTCTCCTGCAACACCACACCCATTTCACTTTCCCTATTTCCTCTCTCCATGCACTTGAATATGATCCATATCCCATACTTCACCCATTTCCCTTTCCCACTCTCCTCATTCCATGCACTTGAATTCGATCCTCCCTTCCCTCTCATTCCATCTCCCATACTTAGCCTCATTTCCTAAGTCTTATTCCCTTTTATTAGTCAACCAATCAATTTATGACATGTGGCAGACATGACAACTAATGATACCAAGAAACATGGAAGCCTATGTAAACCTATTGTAGTGAGACACATAGTGATGACATGGATGTTAATTGGACGCTAATTGGTCAATGACATGGACACTAACTAGGTGATGACATGTATGATGATTGGGAAAGTGGGCCATCAAAATTCTTATTAAGTCATAAATTTTCCTAAGGTTCAACCTCCATAAGTTCCAATTGTTTCACATGAATGACATGGGAATATTTACCATATAAACACTATATTATCAATTACCACAATGCATTTCAGATTTAAAAGGGTGAATTTTAATGAAAGGCCAATATTAATCAAATAATTTGATGGACGACTATTGAGCAATGACCTTTTGAAACTCATAACTCGAGATCCAAACATCGGTTTTGGGAAAACTATACCTCATTGGAAAGATAATGTGATGAAGAAGATAATAGAATAGGTTTTTAGGGCTGACTTTGGCCACAATTCTTCCGAAAATGAAAAGAATGGTCAAATCGGTTTCCATGGTTTGTTGATAAATTTGTTTGGAACCTCGACTTCCTGAGGCTATAACTTGAGATCCATAACTCTCAATTTCAGTCAAGAGGACTAGTTGGAAATATAGAATGATGAATGTTTCTCCTAGAATGTTTTCTATGGTTGAGAAGCCACTTATCATTCTCATAAAATTAAAACACAGTTCACTTTTTCAAAAGGAGGTCATCTTGAAAATTTGGAAATAAAAGTTTATCAAATGAATTTTATTAAATATGAAATGGGACCCAATTCATGTTAGCCTATGGCTTACCTTTACCAATCACTAAGTCTAAATTGTCACCTATATTTGTATTATTCATTTAGGATATTAGTAATATATCCTCAAGTGATGACTAATGAGTTAGTTAAGATTGCCTAGCCTAGTCATCATGCATGATTTTAGGATCTAGAGCAAATCTCTCTATGAGGTGGCATCACCCATTGTACTATAAATATGTAACATTAGAGTGAATACAATTAGTGTCGGCTAGTGAGCCTTTTCCACCATGTTATTGTTGTTGTCTATATTTTATCAAAATGACGCCCCGATCTGCACGATGGTTGGCTTTGCTTAGGCAACCTCCAGGCGTAGCCTGCCTCACCTATCTGTATTTCCATGCAGTAGATCGCCATTGCCATTGCCATTATGTTTATGTAATGTGATATGATCTGTTATCTTCCACATTCGTGCAAACCCTCGTTCAAAGTAGATTCACCAGATCCATAACTATTGAGTCCAGAAACAAGACGGCTTCGCCAGATCCAGAATTACTGAGCCAACGCATTTTTGCTTGAACAATTTGATAGCAAAAGGATCTTGTCAGCAGTGATTAAATGAGGCAACTAACGCTAGTTATTGTTGATGAATTTCACTAGTTATTGTTGATGAATTAAACTTGACTACCTGCATTGTCTTCACCTTTTTTTTTTAGCCGTTGATCCGAGTTCTTGTTGTGGTTTGGTTGAGATTCAAATAATGGAAAGAAATCTCTGATATCAACGTGTCAAATACCGTGGAAAGAAGCGCAACTGATCAGAGTCAATTTATCTTGGAGTTGATATATGGCAAGTCATTTTTTTAATGGCAAAATACGTTTCTTTTTATGAAGTAAAGAAAGGACAAATGTCATTTGCCAAAGTGAAGGGCATAAATCCATTTTTGTGTTGGAATTTGTTTTGAGTGCTTTTGTTAAAGAATTATTTATATGGAAGTCGCTCATGAGAAAGAAGGGAGTTTGAATGTTAATGCTTAGTTCATGAGAGATCATTAGTGGAAGGAGAGAATGAGTACTCATGAATTATATTATATATATTTGGGTGAGCATGGTTTGCATATGGTGAATGCAACATGAGGTATTGTGAAATGTTCAAGCATGGAAGCGTATGGGCACCTAATGTTGGTAGAGCACTGACATTGAGAATTGGAGTGATAAGTGGATTTATAATATTTTTAAAGGGAGTTTGGAGACTTTTCATGAAAAAAGAGAAACAATGTCAAAGTTGCTAGCTAATCAGTGTATGTGAGAAAGTAAAATACTTGAACCTTCTTTCCATTGTGAAAGTCAAAGTTGTTCAAACTAAGGTTTGGTATAAGTGGTCAAAAGTCTAATTGAAGGTTTGACAATGAGATGTGATGATTAAGGCATACAACAACTTGGACTATGGTTGATCACATTGTAAGCAATGGGAAGTCTTATGAAAGGACTATGATAAATGTTTGAGTGTGTTTAGATTGGTATAGGTGTTTTCTAGAAGAAGGCTTGTAATTCATATACCATTGTGATCTCAAGAAAGTTTCAAAATGTATTTGAACACGGTTATTATAAGAGTGATACTCATAATAAAATTGAAGTCTTTTTCTCTGTGTCCTAGATCCGCCCGAAATTGAATAAGGGGATCTTAGGTACACTTTGTGTTGTGTGTGATGGTAAGATTTTCATGGAATCTTTATGTCATTATGTCTAGTGTTGACATAATCATACTTTCAATTCATCATTTAACGCAACATACAAGCACAAATTCATGCCAATCAAGCAATTAATGAAAGGTGCAACACATCAAAGGTGGACTAGACTCTAAAGCTCCAAAACACATTCAAATTTGAAGATTAATTCAACTTAAAGAATCATGATTTATTGTAACTTGCAAATAGTCATTTGGTAGGTTTACTTGTGTTTATAAATCAAGTGAAGTTAAATTTGTAATTGGGTGCATTCTCAGTTGAGCCCGACACCCAAGATTAATTGTAATTTTGAGTCGAAATTGACAAGGTTGAGTACTTTAACTCAAATCATTGTAAACATCACTACTTTGGGATGCATTTTTGGTGGTAACCGACATCCTCAACTTCCTGGAAGCAAGTTCAAGCAAGGAAAGTTCAAGTGAGCATGAATAGCAAGCGAGCGTGAATTCCAAACAAGCGATTCAAGTGAGCGAGTTGCAGATAAACCTTCTTCTGTCGAGTCAAATTGTAATCTGGATCTACATACAAAAGGAGACCTCATTTAGTGTTTTGAAAATGGCTTGAAATCTCAAATTATTAGAGTTACTGAACACTCCAATAAACACCACTGAAGGCAACACAGTAATACTAAATAAAGCAACTCTTCAATCAGTGCTAACTTGTTTGCAAGTGATGCAAGCTAAAGTTAGACTTCTTCAATCTATATCCTAGCTATTGAATGATGATTTGATTGATCTAAAAAATCAACAACCAGTGAAGTGTTCTGAACTAGTTTTTGTTCAGCACAATCCTCTTTATGATGATGATGATGATGAAGTTTTTGATCAACAGTCAGTGAAGGAGCAACTCAATAAGACAACTTCAGATGCAAACAAAGACGATGTTATTCTTGAACCTACTTTTCAAGACTTTTATTTTGAGTTTAATGAAGAAAAATTTTCAATGATGCATCAACATGCAGTAAATCCGCTCCCACGGATTTCAAAGCAACATGTTCATAATACTCTTTCCAAGCCCATCATCAGACCTTGGGAAGAAATCATATACAACAAGAATAGAACAGGACTTGGATATGACAAGGAAGTTACCTTTCATATTCCCGATTATTCCAGACCAATCAAGTTCCAAAGTGATGGATTCCTTCAAGAAGCTTCAACTTCACCTGTTCAAGTTCAGCATCAGAATGATATGTGCCAACATTGTAATCGAGTTGGTCACAAGGAGAATCAGTGTTTTGATCTCCATCCTTGCCAGCATTGTGGCAAGCATAACCATTCTTTAGACAGATGTTCAACACTGAAGAAACCTACAATATTGAAGATTCACTATGAGTGGATTGATCCTTGGCAGTGGTCATCAACAACCAAGCGATTATTAAGTCTTACCGAAGAATTCAATCTCGAGTAAAGATCAATCTTGTATCACATAACATTTTTGTACCTCACATAAGTGGTCCCCTTATGGCGTAGGTTTCGAGCATGGCCCTCACAGGATGAGATAACATGTGGTTTTTTCTGCATGCCCACTTTGTGTTGTACTCAAATGGAACAAGTATGGTACTCTCTTGAGCCTAGAAGGGGGGAGTACAATGATGTAACTCCCATGCACCTTAAGGGGGGGAGTTCAAAATTCCAGTGAAGATGGTTCATGAAACCACTTATGGTCTCTTCTTTCAACTGACAAAGGGGGGAATTGATGATGGAATTGAAGATGGTTGTTAGACAAAATTTTTTGACAACATCAAGTATGCCAAATGGGCATGAAATTTACCAAATGGGCAACTGCGATCTGTAGATGACGGACTTTGGCAGAATTATGGTTCAATAAGTTTAAGTTGAATCATATAGATTTTGATTTTGAGAGCAATGATGTGAGCATTTGGTTCACATAGATGGTCATTCGACCTAGCAAAGGACAAGAGGATCCTTATGCATTGCAACTTGGCATTTGATTGAGTTGTCAGGCATTTTTCAGGGATGTGTTAGACTAGAAGCTAATTCACTTCTCTTGGTTCGCTCTCATCAGATTGGAGTTTACATTAAGTAAACAATTTGCATGCATCCTAGCTCACATGATTACATTGTGAGATTTTCCAGAGATGGCAGGCTTTGACAGGATTATGGTTCAATGACTTGCAATTGAATCATACACATTATACATTAGGATGTTGTTGGACACCTGAAAGTGTCAAGATTGGTTAGTGGTTATCCAAAAACCATCAGATACATGGTATCAATTGTTCAGTGGTTATCCCAAACCACAGATTCAGAGAGAACTTTCAGTGATACACTGATAATAGAGTGGTGATACTACATGTTCACCAATTAGCAGAAGGCATCAGATTCTTCTAGCTAAAATACTTGGCAAAATGATCAAATTGTCAAGCAATCAAGGAATGTTTAGATATTGCAGCTGTTCACTTCCATATCTCAACTCTCTTCTAGTTCATCTCAGATGAACCATTCAACATCTAGATTGGTGGTTTTTCAGGCAGTTCTTCATTGAGGCTTAGCTCAGGAGTTTCAGTATGAAGACTTGGAATTGATACCAGTTTATGCTTAATTGCTGGTATTATTGATTGGACTTGTGATTGAGGGGAGGATTGTTAGCCTATGGCTTACCTTTACCAATCACTAAGTCTAAATTGTCACCCGTATTTGTATTATTCATTTAGGATATTAGTAATATATCCTCAAGTGATGACTAATGAGTTAGTTAAGATTGCCTAGCCTAGTCATCATGCATGATTTTAGGATCTAGAGCAAATCTCTCTATGAGGTGGCATCACCCATTGTACTATAAATATGTAACATTGGAGTGAATACAATTAGTGTCGGCTAGTGAGCCTTTTCTGCCATGTTATTGTTCTTGTCTATATTTTATCAATTCAAGGCACAAATTTCAATGACATAAATACATTAATGAGGCTTCAATGAAGCATTAATTAAAGTGATTTAATCCAAAAGGATGCATGTGGAAATTTCTAGAAAGATAAAGCTCTAACTACTTCAAGAAGCCTTGGGAGCAGTTTTAAAAGGAGGGAACAACATCAAAGAAAGGGTTAGAATATCATAATAGAAAAGGTTCAGCCATTAGTATGTAGCCCAAGTCTTTGATCAACAAATCAAGATCTCCATTTTTCTTCTTCTTCTTTTCTTCTACACTATTTTTCTCAAGGCTTTATGCTTGTATTTTTGAACTGAGCATAAGGTTGAGATTTTTTAGTGTCTTTCTTGTATTATTCCAAGATTCTTTCTCCTAAAATATCATGGAGTATTTTGCATCCATATGTGTGACTGATAAATGTAAACCATGATTTTCTAAATGGTTCATGGAGGTTTTAGTCTTTGCATTTGGCAAGCCTTATTTTTTTAGCATTGGTCAATTGGTTTACTGAAATGCTTTGTATTGTTGAATATCTTTTATGAAACTCTACAATGAACTACTTCGGGGTTTAACTTTAATGAATTCTCAAACTTTCATATTTATGAACTTGAGATTTTTGGAGTATTCCCATCAAATTCTTTTCAATTTTGAATGCAGAACTCATTTAAAGTTCTTTGAAATGATAAAAACCATTTCACTCGTTTTCTTATGAGAAAGCATGGATGCATGTTCTAGTTGCATATGTTGCAAAGGGATGTTATAATGAATTTGAGCACACTTTATTTTGATATTGAAGTCTTCCTCTATATTTTTATTACCAAAGAGTTGCTTGGTCCATTTCCAAGAAAATGTTGTATTCAAAGAGAAATTTGGTTAGCAAGAACCATTTCATATACAAATTAAAGCAATAAATATTTGGGGTTTGTTGTTTAGCATTCTCCCATTTGGAAATCCAATCCAATAACATCAAGCTACATCTTTTGGACAATTATAGAGGAATACCACCTCTATAAAAACACAGGGGGATATTTTATCTTCGTGAGGTTGTTGTTGGGAATGTGACCAATCTAAACATCAACATTTTTTGTGACCATACTAGGGAATGTTTTTTTTCAAGAAATATTATACTTTTTAGGATCATATATTATTGGAAAACTAGATGTTTTCTGGTTGAAGTTTTGAAAGAAGATCTAGAGATTGATTGAAGATCAACTGGGTTCTTGAAAACCTTGTTCAAAGAGAACTAAATGGCCTTGAAGATATATTGATGAAATTTCATTCACAAATCAGTTGTGATGAATACTATAGAACCAAAGAAAATTTCAATATTTGTGAGGATGATCTCCATGGTGAGTCATCAAAACTCTAGATTTTAAAGAAAGATGTCCTTACGATTCCACCAAAAAGATTCAAGAGTTTCAAGAAGATTTGTATGAAGAATCCTCCGAGGAATTTCTTTCATGTTGTGATGATACTTTACCTTCCCCGTCAAGCCCAACAAAAGTGGTATAGGTCACAATAAAGGGAGAAGTTACCCAAAGAAAGAAATAGTTTCACAAAAGTCCACTTAATTTTCAAAGAGAAGTTCATCCCTTTCCAGATATTTCCATGGGAAAGTTTCCCATGTTCTTTGTAAATACTTCAAAGGATGCAAAGAAACATTTGGTTAAGCTTGGCAATGCTTGTGAGATTTATAACGTGGCTGAAAATGATGTTACATGCCGGTTATTTATCTTAACTCTAAAGGAAGATGATAGTGAATGGTTTTATTCATTGCTGCCTGAAACCATCACTAGTTGGGATGTACTAGAAAATTTGTTTGTTGAGAAATATTTCCCAAGAAAATATCCATATTTCCTTTTCTTGAAGTTGGTTGAAATCCTATGAACGAGGAAGAGACAGTGAAAGATTTCACTTTCAGATTTATGAAAGTTCTTCATGAGATTCCTCAAGAAATGTTTCCAAATAATGTCATTATTTTTAGTTGTTATGAAAATGTCTTGCCTGTGAATCTAAGATTTTTATTGAAGCAAGAGGGAAAGTGCAACTAAAAAGAATTAATGCAGTGAGCTAAAGAAATGTTCTTGAAACCGGTGCCCTGGATGTGGTGCCACGTAGACCATCTGAGACACATAGCGTGGAGCTAGGCCTGGCCATAAATGAGATCAGCCAACTCCCATCCCCTCAGCATTAAGGATGGGAGCTGGCTCCAGCTATCGCCCAACTGATAGAGGAATCACCTCTTTCACGAGCAGTCTAGTTACTCAATTCACCTCTGCAGGAAATTTAATGGCATTGCACGTCTCCTCGGCCCTCCTACTCTTAACGCGCTCGAGCTGTGTCTTCCTCCATTTCAAGTTCATTCTGCACCATCTCTGCAACTGGAAGCCTCACAACAGTCACCCCTTCGCCCTTTGCACAGTTTTTACCTATTTCTCCACCTCGATGCCCCACGAGAGAGGAAATCCATGTCGTGGCTCCGCCTAGTATTCCTTTGTAGCTAGACAGAAGTAGATATAAAGAATGGAAAGATCACTCTCCATTGCTCAGACCCAAATCTTGCGCAGACGAATTGAGCTCTAAGCGCCTCTAGTTGCAGAAGATATCGGGGAGCCACCAATGGCATACGTCGAAGAAGTCATCCCGGAAGAGCCAATACAAGAACCTCTGGAGCATCTCCTCTTCACGGTGTTGGATAATTGGGATCGGCCCAGTGAATTTCGAGTGGGAGATTCCATGCCTCGCACCAAAAAATCTCAAGACGGTGCGACTGAGCTGATACAGGAAGAGTTCTCCATCTTCTTTGTTGAGGAGGAGACTCCAGATGAAACAACCCCTCAGACAGTTGACACATAAGTGGAAGCCACCTTGGCTGATAGTAATCGAAGTGTAGGAGTCGATGGGGAAGCCGAACTGAAGCGGCCTGGGGGAGAAGATTCAAGTGAGCTGGTGGAAGTTTCTTCAAGTGAGCCAATGGAAATGCCTCTGGGTGACGCGTCAAGGGAGGGTGGAACGGTCCTCATGCCACCTCCCATCTCCTCCATGCAAACTCAATGGTGTGTCCCACCACGTCTCCTCCATCCGGAGCTCCTTGATTTTATTTTTGAACTGCAGATCCAAATGGCAGACCATGTCCATTGTGGCACCCTCATGGGTCGACATTTGGACATGCTCTTTGATGCATTCTCCAATGCACCACCAGGACGGAGATGCCCAACCTGCAACCTACTCATAGTACTTTGTCATTCTAGCCAAGGAACATGCTCAGGATATGGATGCCACCTCAGATGCCACCGGGTAACTATCATGGTCTTGCTCAAAATTTCTAGTCTCAATTTTATATCTTTGTGTATGATTCTAGTTCATTTCTGTAAGACAATAGTCATAGATAAGACAATGGCACTCCATTAATCCTAGTTTCCTATGGGCAGGATTGTTGGCAACCTAGTCTATTTTGGATAAGGGCTAACACCATTTCGGTTTTCTCTTAGGTGGCAGAATGGATGGCAGCCCAGGAACTATTGTATTTTTTGCCAATTAATATAGTAGGAACTTCCCTCTTTTCACTTAAAAAAAAAAAATTGTTCTTGAAACCAGTGTTAATCTATTAAACTCCCCAATATTGTTCCAATACAATGGAGGAATTGATTTTGAAGAAAAATTTGATAAAAGATGTGATTTTTTTTTCCACATCTTGTTCTTGAAACAGAAAATGAGAACTCTAAAATTTCAATTCAAGAATAATACCATCCTCTACATGCTCCATTGGAGAGAAAATTTGATCTCTCATATGCTCAATTTGAGAGTTATGATAATAACGAGTTCAACGATGAACACGAGAATTTAATTCAATATAATCATGATGAAAATTTTGCATCAGATTCTCAAATGGCACAACCATCTTATACCAAGCCACAAGAAGAATGTTACATTGGATGCATAGAAGTAATCATCACTTTGCATCAAATTTTTATGATAATGATTGCTCATCTGAAGAAGAGTTTAATGAAGAAGATATCTTCCAAGTATCAAAAGAATGAAATTTTCAACAAGAGGATACACAGGTGATATGTTTTATTTCTGAAGATAATGAGGTTGTTGATGAACAACAAAAGACAACCTTACAGTTCTCCACAAATGTTCAACAACAATTTATCTTTGCAACCTCATCATGGAAACATGGTCATTGCATGAAGGATGAATACTTTCAAGACATTGTTAATGAATCAAGAATCTTGGATGTGGTCAGCGATAAGGAGAAAGATGAAAGTATTTTGAAATTGGAAACCTCTCATTCAACCAAAGATAATAGCACTCATGAAAAACCAAGAGTAGATTTTATGGAGTCATGGTTCCAAATCATTTTTGTCCAAGCAATGAAATCAGATTTTTGACACATCTGGCTGAGTTTTACATCAATTCTTTAAGCACGATTTTTGCTTCGGGGGCGATGCCCCCAAATCCCCCGCCAGGGTGGGATACAAAAATTTTCGTTGCACCCCCTGGACTCCCCTGGCGACATTTGTGAGGGGGAAAGCCCCCCGACACCCCCTGTTAGGGAATGGGTTCCAAGCACATCTGAAACAAACCTCTGAATCAGGAAGATAATCAGGCTCCCCAACAAACATATATATAGCACCAAACTTTATATAAGTTGTGTAAAAATATTTTTTTTTAAATCTAATTATAATTACTATTCTTTTTAGGAAGAAGTGTTAATTATTGGCCCCATATATTAGTAATGCCTTTGATTACCCTTACCTAGGAATATCGGTGCACATACTAGTCTAATCATCAGTAAAACCTAGCTTATACCTAATTTCATCCGAGACTCTTTATTTTCCCATATTTTATAGAAATTAAATGGATCATAAAGAAGGAATTACACTCTTTTCAAAGCGATGTGTTGGTCTTCTAGATCCTCAAATAGGCATCTAGAACCGGGGTTCGAATCCCTTTTGTATCGAAAATGCATTCATTTCCCACTAGTTGGAACAATGAGTTTCAACTAATCTTGTATTTATACGATGAAGCACAAGCTGAAAAAAAACATGATACTTATGGAAATACAATAGATTGGAACGTAATTTATAGTATTACAACTGATTTAAGAAAGGTATATATCTTAGTGTAATCAAGCAATCATCACATATCCGTTATAAGCGATATAGGATATACAAAGTAGGTTCGTATTAAAGGTTAAACACAGATACCAGTATAGATATTATATTGAATCCCTAGTAATAGTCTCAATACCATTGATCTCCTTATATGAAACTAGTAGTACAAAGAGATGGTACCTCTAGTCCAGTTATCATGATTAAGCTAGTTATCATATGTACTATGATTGCACTTGTTATGATTATGTTTGTGTGAATGTGCAGATTAATGGTACTAATATTATCCATATAACCTACCCCGAGTAAAAGTATGATATAGTGCGACAAGCATTGGAGTAAGAAATATAGATATGCTTATTATGGTAGGTGGTTATGATGAAAAACAAAAACTGGAAGGAGCATACAACACCTATTGACGGAAACCCACAGATCTGGAGCACGCATCAATCAGGGGAGATATACGTAATGAATGATTCAGACTTCTTTATTACGGATATATAGCAATGATATCATCGTGATTACTATGAAGCTTCACGTATGTTGGCAGCCAATTCAATTTTTTCTATTGTCCTATAAGCTGCCTACACCTATGTCTTCCAAACTTCAAATTGTCGTCACATTTTTCAAATAGATGATATTTTCATTTCTTGCGACACTTGCAAATTTGTCTCCATTAAGTTTTCACGACTATAAGCGTGAAAACTTCTCCTTTCGGGGTCACATTTCGATCGTTATTTGAACTGTCATGATATTTTCTATGGCACTTACCTTTTGTTTATCGTTATGTGGTTGAAAGGATTTTCGAACTATGCCTATTTGGACATTTTTCTATTGATTGCATAACTTGATTTTATTAAGTTTGTGAGACATTGAGCATATGGGTTTATACTTTTTGTGACTTGCCTAATCATTGATTCTATGAATTGCATAGGGGTCATGATTTTTTTTTTTTTTATATATATATGATGTGATCCTTATGTTAATCTTTTTATAGCTCTTGGCTTGTCAATTTTATGAATTCGATTGGCACAATGGTTTAAAACTTTTGATTAAACATTTATACAATGGTTGCATGGCTAACATTTGGTGTTGGTTTCACGTTGAATGTCAATGGTTTTAAAAACTATGGTTGATTTGGCGCGTCGACATAACACTCACCGTTTGATCCTTTGGTTGGCCAAATGATATGGTTTTTGAGCTATGCTATGATTGTTTGAACAGATGTGGAACTTGACGGTTGTACTTTACCATAACTATTGTGCATGGCGGTGAATAACTCCACCACCCTCGCATGCGCACACTAATGCTTTTCCCCTTTGATCGTTCATTGCTGTTAGACCGAATAGCTCCACTCCTGTGCGTTGGTGAATTCGAACCAAACCCTTACCATGTGCTCACACCATGGCTCCAGTCGTGAGGGCTGAACCCAATGGCAGCCAAGCTCTATTGATGTTTGACAGTGCCCGCAGTGACCTCGAGGAAAATGGGTGGCTTCCATTTATACAAAGATTTGAGGGTTTTAACCTCTGCGTAGCTCGACAATTTTCCATGACCTTTGATGGATGTCGAGCCAAGGTCGGGGATATTCAATTGGAAATTGATGAACAGTTTATCAGTCTTGTTACAGGTTTACCTGCCACTGGACAACGATGGTCCAAGAATTGCAAAGTCGAGGAGGTCCCATGGACACTGCTCTTCCAGTCGCGTAAAATTACCTCCTGTGATAAAGGTTTTCCAGTGACCATGCTCAAACAACGTTGGCATGATTTATTGATGATAATCAAACAGTTTATCGGTCGGTACGGGTTTGTGTTCTTACACCACCTGCGTTTGCTTATGGTTTTTATGGGTTATCAGCTTAATATGCCCTATTATTTGCATAGAAGCCTGTTTAAAATGTCAAAGAAGTACAAAAGAAACCAGGCTGATAGTAGCCTTTTTCATTATGGGCTGGTGAAGCTTATTGTTGTCTATCTTTTGACTTTGCACAAAGATAGTTGGAGCAATTTTGTTGCTCGGAATGGTTTCAAGGATTCAAATCCCACACAGGTTGACAAACCTGTGGTGAGCGAGGTCAAGGTTGTACCCCCGGTACCCTACCATATCCTATTACCTAAACCCTCGGCCGACCCTCCTATCGACTTACCCCACGCTGTGACTAAGAGTGTTGAGACTGTTAAGCCTGTGAGCAAAAAGCCCAAGGCCCACCCCACTGCAAACGCCAAAGGGAAAAAGAATGCACGTTTGATTTCTCGAATGGCAAGGAATAAGCCAAAACCCCCTGTCGAGCCAAACCCTATCATGTTGAGTGAGGACTCCGATTCGGAAGTGGAGCGTTTATTGGCTAGCAAATACCCCTATTCGCAAGGTTTGTGTGTCGAACCCTCGTATGACTTTGTGTCAAACCTACCCTCTGCCTACAGAATGACCCTAACTACCCAGGCATTAAATTGCCTTGTGAAACCCTCGGTCATATGCCCAAATCCTCCCCTGCTCTGTCTAAACCTACAGTGTCACCATGTGATCAATGCAATGCATGGTTAGAGAGGTATTATAATGATGTGCCGATTCTCCAGTCAAAGATTCAATCGTTGGAGGACCAGGTTGCACTTCTTACCAGTCAAAAAGCCAAGCTACAAGCGACAGACAAGAAACAAAAGACGACAGGCTCCATTTTGTTTAAAAATGTGGAATCAGCCATGGCTGTCATGAATTCTAAGTTAGCATAATTGAGCAGCCTCACCGTTACACAGGTATGTTTTGTTATCACTTGTTTATATAACGATTCGAATTCGGTTTTAAACAGCTCTGTTCACAGCATTGATTGGCTATGTTACATTGTATGCATTCTATACATAGCTTTGCTTTGATTAAATGGAATTTCGTTTTTCCCAGTTTAGCTTCTATTAGATCTTCATCGATTTGATTGATCTTAATGAGGATTTGATTTGTTTGAGTGAGTTAAAATGGATGCTCTGCTGTCAATTGAAGTCGTTTGTATTTATTCTAGACAGGAATTGTTTCTCATATTCAATTTTGAACACAATCACATTTCGATTCGATCTCGTTATGATGTATATGCTATGATTGGTAACGATTTCGATGTGGTTAATTGTTACGGTTTGTTATGCCATTATGACTTACAAGGAACATGATTTCAACTCGAATCATTTCCAATGTGACTCTGTTTCTTCGGAAACATTGCTTTTTATTTTAAGCCTATATAAACTCGCTCAAATCATAAAACAGATTTAATTCATAATGAGTATGCTAAAAACCCAGCCAGTTAATTCGCATTGGTTTACTGTTAGCTCGACTATGTTATCAATTAGATTCATATTTACGATGGATACTCTGTTTGAATTTGATTTGTAAATGAGATTGGTTATATCTGGATTCACGATTTGTTTCTATGTTAAACTCGGTCATGATTCGTTTGAAATCAATGATTTCGTTCAAAACCAATCGAGTTTATTTGCACATTTTACAATAACCAATTATCATTTATGTCGATTCTAATCAAGGCCAAATTAATCTGGTTACGATTTTGTATGAGTTGATTCTCACACCTGTTCGAATTAGTCTACATGTCGCGTGAATCGTTTGATGTCATGACAGTTATAACAATTTTAAAACGATTATGTTTTGATCTGATCGTATCTCCTGTTGCTGGAAAAACGCAACGTTTGCTTGTCATTTGTTTGATTACATTACTTTACGAATTGGATATGAAGCGATTTTTGAAACTGTTTGTTTCTGTCTACCCGATTATGATCTGAGCAGAGTATGCCTATTTCTCTATTCGGTTATTGAAATTTGATTCTATTGGATTGCAAATGATATAACATTTTCAAATGAAATGATTTGTTATTGGTTGTTAATTCAATTTGATTTTATTAAAAAGATTTGATTCAATTTCAATTCTGATCCTGTATGTTATTTTAGACTAGCTACAGAATCAGATGATTCTGTAGCAAAGTCTATAGAATTAAATTTTTATTGTTTTATTAATCAAATATCTCTCTAACTTGTGATTTTTTGGTCCATTTCAGGTGAATTCGAAATTGCATTGGATTTGATGACCAGTTAGAGGATATTTGTAATATTTTGATTTCATTTTAGTTTCCTAGTTTAGTTGATCTTGGGAATATCTTCCCAGATTATGTAAACAGTTTGATACTATCCACAGGGAGGATTTACCCTGTGGAAAAACTTATAAATACCTATTATTTTTGTGTAATAAGGATCCTCATTCGTGGGAGAACAAGGATATGAAATTTTAATACAGACTGAGACAGAATTTGATATTCTGCTACAGCTTTAGCTTTTCATGATATCAATATTTTGTTTTATGTTTATGTGTATCTATTTGCATTTGGTTAATGACTACTTTAGCTATCTTAGTCTTTTGCAAATGATATAATTTAATCAATGTAATTCATATCTGATTGCTTCCAGTGTATAAAAAACATAGCAATTGCTTGATTCAGTTTGTGAATGACAGATTTCTCTTCTTCATAAGTTGAATTATTAAGTATAAGTTTTTGCATAACAGGTTTCCCTAATTGCAGAGATTTATAAATCATATAATTATTATGATTTTTTATGTCTTGTTTGTCCTGTAAACAACTCAAAGAGCATTGCAGCTTATCATTTACGAGAAGCTTTTGGATTAACCGGTGCGAGTTTCCTTCCTCCGACCAGCTTCACAGTCATCATACACAGGACAAATCTGGAGCGTTTCCAGGTCTGTTTGTTGTTCCTTTGTCTAGTATATTTGCTAGTATTTTAGTTAATTATTATATTAGATCGTTTAATTTCAGTAAGTTTTATTTCTTGTTCATAAAATCATAAAAATCAAAAATTATTTCTAGCTGTCTTAGGGCAGAAAGCAAATGAGTTTTACAGGTTTTATTCAAATATGCAAGTTGTAGATATTGTATATTTGTGAATATGTTATAATTCAATTGATAATTAGATAGTTAATTAGTAGAGTTAGTAATTAGTAGATTGTATTTATATAGTTAGTTAGATTAATTTTAATAATTAGTTTTAAGTTAGTTTGTTTAGTAGTTAGTTTTAATTAGATTAGTGTATTTAGTTTGTTTTATTGTTAGTTAGTATTAGTTTGTTTTATTTATTTTTAGTTAGTTTAGTTTGTTTAGTTTTAGTTAGATTAGTTTCTTTTCTTTGGTTTTTCTTAGGACCTTAGAACGGCCAACGGAGCCGTTAAACCCGTCAGGGTGGTTCATTCCAAACGGCTTGGGTTATAAGACAACCCCGGACCGGTTCCACTCTCTGAGTTGACGGACGGTCAATTTCGTCCGTCAACAACGTATTATTACCAAATTGCGATGCACCTAAAATGGAAAAAAAGGCAGAATGGAAGTGGAAATGCAAGAGTGGTGTACAATTTCTACCTTAACTGTAGACATCTTCAACCCAAAATAATATTTATCACCAACTCACGAAAAATTATCTCCAATGGGTTTATCTCCAGCTCACAAATATTTATCTCATCTCACGAACATTTATCTCCAACAGATTTATCACCGGCTCATTAACATTTATCGCCAACCCACGAACAATGTTTTATCTCCAACGACAATGTATCTTCAACTAATATCTAATGTACTGAAGCACCCTATGGCGGTGGTTGAGAAAGACAACTATGGCGGTGGAGAAAGGCCTATGAAAAAGCATAGTATGGCGATGGAAAAAGGTGATAGAGTGCAGACAAAACTTACTTCATACATAGACCGACTAACAGACAGGTCGAAGAAACAACTTAAATAAACTTAGGTAAATTACCTAATTCTACAAAAAAATGTATTTTGTCCAAGACTTAAAATACTTTTATTTTTTCAAAGCTATAAAGACTTCTAATAAAACACTAAAAACTCAAGGAGGAGTTATAAATAAAAAAACAAAATTTGGCTATCTAAGATGAGGTCGAGAATAAAACTTCCATGTTGTCAACCAATAGTATGTCATATAGATCCAATTTAAACAAGATGAGTTGCAAAACATCAAGTCCCTGCCTGATGCGGGGCAGTGAAAGGATGCCAAAGTTGTTGTTTATTTAGTTGTAAGTTTTGGTGCGACATGTATGCGTGCCTTTTCAAACAGTGAAGGATGCCACACCATTACCATCATCTTCCACGCCATGTATCTGAAAGTTATGAACGGTCACAATTTTTCACCTTCAATGCAACATATCAGAAAGGTTATGAACGATCACAGTTTTTCATGCCACGTATCAACCAGTGCCCTTGCCATACCACGTCTCGGAAAGGGTTATGGGTGGTCCAGACATTCAAATCACATGTATCAGAAAGGGTTATGGACGGTCAATACTTTTGAATTCCAAGTATCAACCACTACCGTGGCTCTTTTGATGGTGGAAGGATGGAATGTTCACTGTCGCACACGATTCTAAAAAGGTGTAAGGCATCGAGGACCACATATGTGCTTGAGTGAACCATTTCTTGTACAAATGAAATGAACACAAACTACTCACCTACAATATGAATGATAATCTTCAAATATTTTTATGTGATAGTTTATTCCTTATCTGGAATTGGGATTACTATATGAATGATAATCTTCAAATATTTTTATGTGATAGTTTATTCCTTATCTGGAATTGGGATTACTAGTGAAAGCTTACTGCAGAGGCTAGAGAGTAGTAACACATCCTTCAGTATGAACCCCTAGCATCTTATTTTAATGGGGAAAAATAAATCCGTGAAAATAAATCATTTTATTTACAGAGGACCAACGAGTTAGCATGAGGCGTATAAATTAAGCTTGCTTGACTAACATATCTATTAGAGAGATAGAGGTGTGATAGTAAAAAGTGCGACCCCAATATAAAATAGCCATGGCATACTATATTTGATTACATTTATGAAATGTAAGAGTCATTGAAAGTATTGATTTCATATTCAAAGATATTATATTATGGACTTGCAATTATTTTAGTTTTCTTTTTAACATTTCAACCATGTTGTTAATATTTATTAAGTAAATATTATATTATGGACTTACAATTATTTTAATTTTCTTTTTACCACATTTCAACAATGTTGTTAATATTTATTAAGTAAATTTTATTATGAAGTTGTTAAAATTACATTGTGAATCTTTGTTTATAGTGTAAAGCTTTAAACTAATAAATCATATAGTTATTACATAGTACCAATAAAACTAAACAATTTTTTTGTATATTCATAAGTTTGACTCTACAGATTGAGACAATATATTTGAAACTCAAATACAGTCAAGTGATATTATTGAAGGTATTAGAAAAATAAATTGAACTACAAAATGTTTGAATGCTTGTGTATGGATATGTGTTGAGTGTATCGTTCATATGATGCCACATTCAATGCAAAACGATTTTGACTCATGTCCTTAAACATGGACACGTTTATTCACATCATTAATCAAGACGGCCAAGGTGGCCGTTCATCCGACTGTGTTCGAGTCTTCCATTAATTTTTTATTTGGGATAATTTCCATTCGAACCATGATGACGACGTTGAGGAGTTCGATTTTGTGAACATACTGCGAGTGAAATAAGGAAGTGCTCTTTCAAGACTGGGGAAAATTTTGAAGGGTTGATCAAGTTGGTCGACGTTATCTCAATCTATCTCAGGTAAGTGAGAGTCTCAACTATGCTTCTCTCTAATAAAATTGTCTAGCTTTATTGCAGGTAGAGGTACATATCCATGTGTTTTTTTTCTATCTTTCTCGCACTTATGTAGAGAAATAGTAGGATACTAAGAGAATGCCTTTGTTGTATGGCTTGTCGCTAATGCTCTACGATGGCTTTTCCTTTCATAATAGAGGAGATCTGGAATAGCAGGTCTTTGCGGAACCTTTCCAACGTCTGGATGGTCCTATGAAGTCGGGTCTTTGCGGAACCGGTTCCAGCATCTCCATGGTCCTATGAAGCCGAGTCTTTGTCAAACCTTTCCATCATCTCCACGGTCCTATGAATCCTTTTGATCTCGAGGAAATTCCACTGAAACTTGGTATTTTATTGTGAAAAATGAAATTCAGAGGTGCCTTGGTGCCCACGATCTCTTGGAGGTAAATTCAATTTTCCTAATACCCTCCATGAATGCTATATTTTGGTGAGTTTATCTTGTTGCCCAGAAGATATACAATAGACTCTATAAAATAGACTTAACTAAAGACATTAGAGCCATATTAGCTAAGTTACAGAGGATGAAAAAAATCGAAAGAATAAATCAAACAAATTCTATGTGTTGCAGATAAACATAAAATCGTAGAGCTTTAAACTTTGAATCTATGTATTGGCTTAAAACCCTACATACTTATAAGAGCTTGTAAAAAGGGGAGAATTTTCACTTGAAATTTATGTAAAAAAGGGAGAACTTGCAATGGAAATTTACAATGGACATTTTGGTGTTGTGATTTCAATGGACATTTATAAGAGCTTGTAAAAAAGGGAGAACTTAGAACTTGCAGTGGAAATTTATGTTAAAAAGGGAGAACTTGCATTGGAAATTTGCAATGGACATTTTGTTGTTGTGATTTCACAGGAAACTACACGTGTGTTGGGATTAGCAACACTCTCATAGCTGGCTCTTATATATCAAGAGACTTTCAGGCATAGAGGACCATGATTGAACACCGTATCACCTCATGATCAGACTATGGTCATACCTACTACAAGGCATATCCAAGTAGCTAGCACAAAACAAGCTTAGGTAAGTAAGCAACTAGCACTTCACAAGAAATCTAAATAGATTGTCTGGAAGAATCAATGAAACCCAAGTTCTGTGCTTGAGCTATGATGTGCTTGAGCTATTGATATATACATAGATACGTCAGTTTGACTCCAGTGATGATTCTCGCAATGCAACGCGTACCGCTGGATTCAATCAATGAGGGTCAGGGCAGAGGCACTAGCAAGGACAATAAGAAAAGTTGGAGGCCAAGTGAAGCTGCAAAGTGTACCAGGGAAGGGGAGGGTCAACGATGCATCATGTACAAAGAGTAATTATAGAGAAGGAAATCGTGTTCTTGAACATGAGCTAAGTGAAGGATTTATAGACTGGTATCCTACATTAAGAAAAATAGGTGTCCCTATTTGAGATTTACAATTTACAATTCAAACACTTGGCTAAGGTTGATTTACAATTTACAATTCAAACACTTGACTAAGGTTGACAATTATTCCAACACTTATTCAAACACTTGGCGATTTGTGTCCATTAGTGTCTTGCATGAAACAAAGGCCATGCATGCGACGAGATAAACATGAGTTATGTTATGCACAATGTTGGCACAAGGGCAGATCCAGGGTTCAACGCTTCAACAACACACCAAAAAAACCCTAACTATCGACCCTTTCGGCAACACCTGCGAAGCAGATGAAGTCTCACCCGAGGTAGAGGAAGGGGTGGTTGCAGGACTCGGATATCTGCAATCTTAGCTGCGACACAGATCTGTGATTATAAGACCTTAACAGAGCACTTAGCAGTCATTATTCGTCAGTATTTAACCTTAATTCACAGCATAGATAAACCCTAATTACATAGCAGTGCAATATTCATCTAGATCTAATATATTCAAGCACTAAGCATATCAACATAGATCCAATCTAGTATCTTATTCACATCATTAGGCACTACGTTATCATATTAATCTAACCATACATCATTACACTAAGAATTAATCATATAAACCATAAAACATTCACAATGCACAAAACAACCACAACATAAGATATACGTGGTTCACCCCCAGCCTGGGGCTACGTCCACCAACTCTTCTTCTTCTTTATTGTCTTATGTCAATCTTCTACATGCACAGAGTCACAAGATTCTACTCCGCATAGGACAGGAGATCTATGTGCACTTCGCTAGATCCTCCTTCCCTGAGCTAGGTCATAGCACAAAGCCTTTACACAGTCTCTTACAGTCACTTGCACTTAGCTCTGCAAGTTCTCAATATAGCATGCACCAAGCTTTTACGATTTGCACTCAACACTTTGGCAAGGTACCACACTTTTTCTTACGTCGCCTAGACATCTATTTATACATTACAAAAGGGCATAAATATGGGTAAACCCGTAGGACGACATCCCCATACCCGTTACATAGCCCAAAACCCAAAAATCCCTAAACAAGGGGCCGAGATCCCGCGATCTCCACTTCAACTTGTGCTCTGCCTTCAACAGCCTGTCGAAGTCCCAAAATAGGTCAAACATGACCAAGGATCCTCAAAACTTGGTCCAGGGCCAACAGGCCCCCAACACTCACCTGTGACTCGTCCTGAGTCACTCTGATCTGGGTAGCTCTGCTTCAAAAACCTCGAGCTTGGCTCGAGCTGCTTCGACCTGTTGTTGTGCCAAGGCCTCCTGCTTGGCAAACTCTTGGATAACTTCCTCGCTGACAGGTCCCTCTAAGCGTTGTTCGACTGTAGTGACTACTTGTTCTAGTTCTTCTCCTTGGCCTTCAATCTCCTCAAACAGTTGGCAAGCTTCGTCCTGGATTGGTTGGAGCCTCTGAGTCACTTCCATGACTTTTCCCTGTATGGTGTGGACCTGTTGTTGAGCAGTGCATTGTTTCTGGGATCGCTTCATCCTTTCAACTGCTGACAGGAGCTTCCACTGCGCCTGTACTATCGCTGCTTACTACTTTGCCTCCTGGAGCTATGACTCCAATGTCTTCAGTTTAGGATCTTCAGTAAGTCGCTCATAAGTTTGCACACTTCTACTGCTAAGTTGTTTACATTCCAAAGATAAGGCTTTGATTCTCTCAACTGCGCTCCGGAAGTGGCTTCTCTTTGGTCTCGCACGTCCCGCGGAGTGCTTGGCACTGTTTGTAGCTCTAGGTCTACGATTCTCTGTTGAAGTTGTTGGATGGCTTCAACAAACTGTGCTACTTGATGCTCCACTGGGTCTTTGGCTTTTTACTCTAAGTCTGTCACAGAGCGAAGGGCTCTGTTGACTGCTTCTTTTACTCCAACTTGCTCCATGAGCAGTTGTTCCTTATCTTTCTGGATCTTCTCTTTCTCCTTGTCAAGCTGCATATGGAGGTCATCCTTCTCCTGCTGTGCAACTTGGCGTTGCTCTATTACTTTCTCTTGTGCTTGTTTTAGGGCCACTGTGGCCTGTTCCTTTTCTTCTTGTGCACGATGAAGACGAGCTTCAATCGCATCAATTATTCTGCGGAGTTGGGTAGGCTCATCTCCCAACTCTAGTTCTTCTGATGGCGGGGGTGCAGTGGACACTATGCGGCTTGAGTGAAGGGTCTGTTGTACCCCTCTGAGTTTTGCCTCGATTCTATCATACATCGCTGATTGTTTGGCTTTAGTGTTCTGCAAGAGGTCCTGCGAGGCGTTTGATACGGCTACGATGATGAAGTCAAAGTCATCGAGCATGAGTACAATTTGCAGCTTAGTCTTAGTAGCTTTGGATTTCTTCCTCGAGGTAGGTTTCGTGGGGGAAACCTTTCTTTTCTTAGAGGGATCAACCTCATCATTAAGATCCCTAGGCGATGTTACTTCGTGTTGCTTCTGTTGATCTTCTTTTCCATTGGTCTCTTCTCTATCTACTTTGTCATCACCTCCTCGTCCCGGTGATTCTGAAGCGATTTCATCTGATGCACTGCTCAGGTTTTGTACCTCTTCGGTCTTCTTCCTTCTGCTAGTTCCAGGTGTATCATGTGCTTCACGAGTGTTCTCCGGGCTTCTAATTTGTTCAGGGTCGGACAGTTTTGTGGGATCAGCAGGGATAAGGAGCTCTACATGCCAGTCCTTGGTTATCTCTTCTAGGTCCTCCTCTGTGAGCTTGTAGTATGACTGAAGCTCTTCTTTACTCTCATCTACACGCGTAGTGATATAGATAAAGTGTCGATCTACACGAAACTTCATAAGGGGTCTAAATCAGTGTAGAGTGTTCGATGTCATACGAGGGACAGTCCCAATAGCCCTCTTCAACTGAAGATAATAAGTATGGAACACTGCGTTCGACTACTATTGTTTCCCCATATCACTCGAATACTAGAGCATGGTGAACTTCTCAACAAGCGGCTCGAACGACTCAATGTCAGGGAAGGTCGCACTTTCCGGCATCTCCCAAGTAGTAAATGCGATGATGATCAGTAGCCAGCTAAAGTGGAATTCATAGCCTTGATCCTGAGCTTCGCGACAGTCCAATTCTAATTGGTTGACTAAGTACTTCGCCTAGTTCATCTGTAGTCCCAATCACAATCCCATCACTCTGTGAGTTTACTAGGATTGGAATTTTAAATCAAGATAGCTTGCTAAATTTGACAATTGGCATCCTTTATCTCTATGTCTGTCCCGTATTTTTTTTCACTAATTGACAGCCACCACAAATTCCACTACAAATTCCATCCCTCTCCACTGTAATATCACTAGCAAAACCCATTGATTTTGGAGGACGACTAAGAATATGCCAACATCTTCAATGCATAGCCATCACCCATGACGAGCAAATTATACCACAAATTCCATACCTCCCCATTGTACTATATGAGCTCGGCGCCCATTATACAATATGGTGTACAACTTGACACGCATTAAAATAACAAACAAAGACAGGCCCAACTTTGGTCTATCAAATCTTTATCCCTTAGCATGGGATCAGGCTCCCTTAGCATACTTTATCCCAACGTTTGTCCCATGTTCTTTTCACTAATTGAAACCGACCCGGCGACCACTACCAGCTTATAACTATGTGAACTCGGCGCGCACTATTTATTATGGTCTTCATCTCGACACGCATTAAATAACAAAAAAGGACAAGTTCATCAAGAGACTGCATCTCGACGCGCATTATATAATATGGTCTCGGTCTGCACTTTCAAAATAAAAAAAGAACAGGCAGCTCGGCGCTCATTTTATAATATGGACTGTAACTCGACACGCACTTAAAAAAAGACAGGCCTACCGTGGGACTGTTAATTTCGTCGCCATGGTCTTCGACTTGGATTTTTGATATGAAACTAAAATAATCTCGACCACGGCTTCTCCATGTGCCCATCGACATCAATATTTCGTACGTTCATCTTTATATATGGAGCTTACTCTTTAACTTTACCCACACGCAACAACAGATGAAATGTCCAGCGGCCAGGCAAGATAGATTATTCGTCGTCGTCTCTTTCAATGCGAAGGGAGGATTCCGAGCTCTGCAATAATGGAGGTTTTTCTGACAACAATGGCGGATCCCTGGGTGAATCGGTCCTAAAATGCTCCTCTACTACTGCGCTAGCATTATTTACCTGTGAGGATACGGAGCTCTGCAATAATGGAGGTTTTTTCTGACAACACTGGCGGATCCCTGGGTGAACCGGTCCTACAATGCTCCTCTACTTCTGCGCTAGCACTATTTACCTGTGACGACACTATTTCCAACCAGTGATCAAATTTGAAGGGTGGGTTTTAAATTCAGTGAGAAAGGGTATATACTTATGTAATAAAAAATGAAAAGTTTTCAAAAAAATTAGATTTTAATTGACAACAATAAATTAAATAAACACTTCACAAAAAAATATGTTAAATAAAATATTATATTTCCAATCGAAATTATTTGGAGAAATTTGTAAATCCAAATTATTAATATCTTAAATTTATTAGTATTAAAACTTAGATGACTATCTATCTGGAAAATGACTTTATAGATGATCCTTAAAAATGAACAGAAATAATGTAGCAAATATAATTACTTGGAAAATGATTTGATACATGATCCTAAAAAAGTGAACAAAAATAATGTAGCAAATGCACTTGTTAAAATGCATAATTTTGGAGGCAAAATTATTTTCTAAATTTAACAACAAATCGAAATTTATTATTAAAAAATAAAGATAATAAATAAAACATGAGACAAATATGACCATCAAGTTTCTTTGATTAAAAAATAAAAAGATGCATGGCAACAAAGCTCAAGAAATACCAAAACAAGAAAAATACATGTAACAAATATTAAAGGTTTATACATGTACAAATATTACATCTGCAAGTTAAAAAATAAGATTTAAAATTGAAGGAAAAAAAATATCAGTATTTAAACCAAAGACTGACCTATCATATGGATCACATTGTGTTTTCATTTTCTATGTCCAAACTTGGATAAATATTGCAAACATAAATACTACACAGTTCCAAAATTAGATACTCCTACCAAGATAGCAAAGTAGATCGGAAGAATATCCCCAAAACCCTAAGGAATTTTCTTTTCCAAGTTTCTATAAAAACTCTTCTATTTTTTTAATAAAATATAACACAAATTCTTTAGGGGCTCTTAATCTAGTCTAGTGGGGAATAAATGAGAAATACCTTGAATAAGAATCCTTCAGAGTAAATTTGATAGTGTTTTTCTTCTGCAGACTACCCAACCTTCACCAATGCCCGTCCACAATATCTCTACATCTACAGGCACATAGATATAGGGTTTAACCAAGCAAACTATACCAAGCAAACTATCATCTCATCTCCCATGTGAAACCAAATGCAAGCAACATAAAAAACAAAACTAAAAAATCCAAAATCTAGAAACACGTTGCAAGCATAAAAAAAATTAAAGCATGGACATGTTGTACTCAATTGAGAAATAACCATTGACATAGCAAAAACAACAACAAAATAAATAGCAATAAGAGAAATTTAAAAAAAAAATGAGCTTAACAACCCATTACCCTATTTGCTCTTCTTTGCAAGAGTTCTCTGCTCTGTTATGTTTAGTTTGAATACAAAAGGATAAGACATTAGTATTATCATGAACAAACATAATCACTATAGATACCTATTTGTTGCATACTCGAGATAAGCGATTGATGGTGGGAATGGTGGGGTTCCTCTCTTTGCTTTGCACCACCAATGAGACTGCATCATCTCTTCTTTCCTACACAAATCCATATTTTGTCAAGTCCCTTCACATTATGTGGCCAAAGGACCTTCATGTTCCGCGTGCACGATCTGCATGAGGGTTTGAAGATGACAAATCAATGGTAGAATATATATGTTCCTCAAGACTTCCCTCATAAATTACTCTCTGCATGCGCATTCTGGGTCAAGGGGTCAAGCCTCATTTGGGCTCTCGCACGATGTCCATCTGCTGGGTCTTGCATGTGCATTCTACGGTTGAGGGGTCGAGCCTCGTCTGGGTTCCTACAAGATGTCCATCCGCCGGGTCATGACGACCTGGTTCGGCTCTACACCAACAAGTGCAGAACTCCTTTCCCACCATTCTTGGGCACCGTTGTCAATCATCCGGAGGGAATGAACCACTAATGCATAAAACCAAAGTAGAATGCATATTACAGAGAAGTTCTAGTTTGTCAGCTATCATAAAAGCTTACCATTATGTCAAGAAAAGTGAATATCAATTACAGAAGAAAGCCCCTCATAAAAGATAGAATAGTTAAACAAAAGATAGAACAACTAATTTTTTATCATCCTTAAAAAAATTCTGCCAATAATCAGAAAATTATCTACTATATAAGCATAGCAAAGTGGTTTATGCATAAAAAAAAAACAAGTAATAGTTAATTACAAAACAAAACACAACTAATTAAAAGATAGTAAAAACACTTTTTAATCATGGTTATAAAAGGAAAAAATTCACATCAACGAAAAATAAGATGTTATCTGAACATATGGCAAATGGCAAATGGCAAATGATTAATCCAAAAAATGTAAATGTCAGTTAGAAAACAAAACAACTCAATCAATACATAGCTAAATGACTAATTTCCAAAAATAAATCTAATTTCAATACACAACTAAATAAAAGATAGGAGAATTTAAATTACAAAATAAAACAACTAAATAAAGATAAAAGAATTTAAATTACTTAACAAAACAACTAGAAGAATCTGCTATAAAAACAAAATAAATTTTTAAACCATGGCAGTAAAAAGAAAAATCCAACAATAACTAGAAAATGATTTATTATGTGAATATGGTTCAGGGATATCAATTGTGCAAGTCCGTTTCTTATTGAGAATGGATTAGAAAATGATTTATTATGTGAATATGGTTTAGGGATATCAATTTGCAAATCTGTTTCTTATTGAGAATGGATTATTTTAAGGGATATGATTTTCTTCCAATAAAAATGATACATCAATCTTTATTTACTTACTGAACAATTAGTAATAAATGTAGTTCACTCTTAACTAGCAAGTAAATTATGATAAATTTTACCACCTCAAAAAAAATTCAATTATATCAATTACAAAATAAAACAACTAAATAAAAAAATACATTTTCAAAATCCATCCCATCTACACTAAAAACAAACTAAAACAATTAAATAAAAAAACATTTTCAAAATCCATCCCATCTAAACTAAAAACAAACAAAACCCCATAGCATTTTCAAAATCCATCTCATCTGCACTAAAAACAAGCCCCCATTGCTGTGAAAAGAAAAATAGAACCTTGATCAGAAAATGCTAAACTAAAAACAAACAAAACCCCATAGCATTTTCAAAATCCATCTCATCTACACTAAAAATAAAACCCCATTCTTGTGAAAAGAAAAATAGAACCATGATCAGAAAATGCTAGATTAAAAACAAACAAAACCCCATAACATTTTCAAAATCCATCTCATCTGCACTAAAAACAAAACCTCATTGTTGTGAAAAGAAAAATAGAACCATGATCAGAAAATGCTAGACTAAAAACAAACAAAACCCCATAGCATTTTCAAAATCCATCTCATCTGCACTAAAAACAAAACCCCACTGCTGTGAAAAGAAAAATAGAACTACGATCAGAAAATGCTAGACTAAAAACAAACAAAACTCCATAGCATTTTCAAAATCCATCTCATCTGCACTAAAAACAAAACCCCATTGTTGTGAAAAGAAAAATAGAACCACGATTAGAA